>QKQZ01054302.1:0-15381 GCA_003595255.1 Solenopsis fugax | reverse complement strand
AGAAATAGTTACCGACGACGTCCGTAAAACGATTTAAGTGCTATTCTCATCGCCTTCCTCTTCTCTTCCTCGATCCGACGTTCCTTCCGTTGCATCTGCAATCGCATCTGCGTCGCGGCGACAACGACGACAACGACGACGGCATTCAGACGCTCGTCCACCGCGATAGTTTTATTCGCGAACGCGGCTCGAATATCACGAGTTACCTCTCTCTTGTCATCTCCCTGTCTCTCCCGGGCACGTTATACCGTTACACGTGAATCTACGCACTATCTTTCCAAGCGCGGGACTTTCCGCTGTTATTCTCGTGCCTTATAATACCGTAGTTTCCGGCGAAACAAGTACTTTCCGTAATGTTTGAATGGATATGGCAAATGTGGTCGCAGATAAGCGGAGGAATTTAGTACTCTGGAGAAATTTAGTACTCTAACGTCGCATAAAATATTAAACAGCGTAAAAAAGGATATGTAAAAATAATTAATATCTGCAACGCACGTAAAACAAGCTGACAGAGGGAATTTATTAGGCGTAAATATTAATAAGTTTGAATGAATATGCAGTAAATGCCTTATATAAGTACAGCGTAAAGATAATGTTACGAATGCTCTTGTAATGATGCCTCTACGGCTCCAAGGTATAATAAGTCGTTATTCTATTCTCTGTCATTTGCTGCCGATTATCGGTCGATTTGCTATCCAAGTAAATGAAGTATAGCGCGGAAAATGATTGCTCTGGATTTTAACGATACCGCTTCCCGCTTTCTTCGTGAGGCAGCAGCCTTGTTTTACCGGAACGAGTTAGGATAATTACCTCCCGATGATTGGAAAATTATTCATTCGCCGCGGCGTATGATGCTCGTCGTGAGCGGAGCCGACTACTCTTGGCGCCACGACGCGCTCGTTATTACTCTCCAGCGGTAACGGCCAATAACGGCAGCGTCGTGGCGCCAAGCGTTGACGTTATTCCGCAGCGTAAGGGTGTTCTGGAACGGAATGTGTTCACGGAACGGTCCCGGCACGGCGGCGTGGCGGTTCGTTACTCACGTCGGTGAAGAGATCGTAATCCGAGGAGCGAGCGAAGGGGGCTCCCCCCGATAACGACGATTTTACTAATTTTCAGTGGCTGACGCGTAAGCGAATCGGAAATCAGTGTTACCGTTAATTTGCGTCGGGATTTATGCCCGTCGATAAAAAGCGGAACAATAACGAGCGGTACGCACGCATCCCTCTGTCATCGCCGAGCATTTTATTACATATAGACAGTCGGCATAATATTTGTACCGGCTCCCTTCCCGCAACTCTTTTTCATTCAGCGCCACGTGGTACCGTTTTCACGGATGGCTCCCCCGAATTTGCATTTATCGCGTGTCACGGAAGTCACGCATCGTTAATACGTACGCACTTGTCGTGCGCGTTTTCTCGTTCTCTCTCTCTCTCTGTCTCCCTCTCTCCCACACACGCTCGCGCGCACACGATAAGGGCCCGGTATATTTATTATCAGCGGAGGACCGTCGAGGCGAATCGTCGACCGAAAGGGCGAAGCGTCGACATAAATCTAGCGGCACGCGAGAATAAAAAAAAGGAGAGAAGGCGGAAGAGAAAAGGGAGAGGGAAGGAAGAGGAGGATACCGTTCTTTCTTCTTGAGGAAGAGAGGGCCACCCACCTACCTCTCGACGATCACGCAAAGTCATTTATTTTTCGCGGTCACTCCCGCCCTCCCACAGTCCCTTACGTCACCTTTTGGTACGCCCGGATAAACCGACGGTCTAACACAGAAGGAGAAGAAGGTTAATCCCGCCATAACAAATAAATTACCAGGCCGGGAGTAAATCGGGGCGGACGTTATCGCGGCCTGCATATGTATCGTTTGGAAATTGCAGCGCCCAAGTTTTCCGGTCACGACGCCGGTGATGACGTGACTTCGGCTTCGCTCGTTAATTACGCGGCTGCCGTTTCGTCCCTCTGCATTTCTTATGCAGATGCGCGCATAAGATTCGGTCGAGCGGACTCGCGCGGTTAGCGTGGCTCATCTCTAATGGGATCGTGAATCGTTTGAATCATTAGAAGCGATCATCAAACGTCAATAAAATGATACCGTTCGTTAGATTTTACTGCGATGTTGGACTCAATTATCCCACTATTCAGATCGATTTTGCAGAACTGACTTGATATAACTTGGAGATATCAAAAGGTGCAAAATGGGACAGCGATGCTAATTAAATTATTGTATTATTTATAATTATTGGTCCTCATATGAGATCCTTTTTTGCATTTGTGCACTGAGAAAAAGATACTTAAAAATTTATTTGTGCGATGTAAATTTGTTTCATTGAAATAAATCTTTATTTAAATACGAAATAAACTTTTACTCCTAGCAAACAAATAATTAATAAGAAAAATGAGCTTTATTTCATAGAGCCCATATTTCATCATCACAAATTATTTTTTTACAATATAAATAACCAAATATCAAAGAAAACGTCACAAGTAATATTTTCAGTACGCAAATACTTTAGACGTCATATGATAATAAAATTGGAGTTTAGTTGTATTGAAAGTGTCAGGCAGCTCATGAATATTAAGTTAGCAACAATGAATAATAAATATGTGATTTCTTGTGCCTCTCGGGGATTAAAGCTACATCTATAATCAGAGGAAAGAGTGAGAAATAAACTGCACGGCCTCCTCCATCATTTTTCAGTACCGAGCTATCACTTGCCAGCGTTATCACCGAATTAAGCTCTGATTTCAGGAGGTGTCGTGGCGCCAGAGAGCAGATACAGCTGGTCAAAGGCAGATAATAGTGTTAGTGCCAGGACGTGCTAGGCAGAGCTAAGCGCCGCCGAGATGTACCGCGAGTCCGCGGGACGAGCTAATAAATTAAGTGTTTGAGTGGCGTCCTAATGATGAAATCACAAGAAACATAACAACATCCTCAAAGGGGGGGCCCCGTCTTCCCGGCCCGTAAGTGACAATGATTTGCCTCGTGACTCGTTTCTTCGA
The DNA here is from genome assembly GCA_003595255.1 of Solenopsis fugax. Taxonomy (NCBI): domain Eukaryota; kingdom Metazoa; phylum Arthropoda; class Insecta; order Hymenoptera; family Formicidae; genus Solenopsis; species Solenopsis fugax. Next base: position 12,378 of record QKQZ01054302.1, on the reverse strand, counting down.
GCCCAGCGCACGTGATCGTGACACGTCTCATCGAATAAATTGTGACAAGTGAACGCCGGAATTTTCTAACGAATACTGAATCATCCAACGGACGACGAGTCCGAGTCAACGACGAATCCGACACGCGAGGTTTAACGATTATAATTTGACGTATTTTCGTCTGCGATTTTTCATTCGATTCTCGCGATCGATTTAGAAGCGAAGGTATTAGCGCACGAAATCCTGATTAGCGATCATGATAGATGCGTGCTGTTCCACACGCTATTGTACACAACCATGCGTAAAAGATAACAATGCATACTAATAAGTAAACCGCTTTTATATGTCTAATAAATTCAGACAATGCGTAGTCGTCTTTTTTAATTGCTACGCTTTCTCCTCCTCTCTCGCCTATCCATTCTTTCCCAATTCAAAACTCTTCTCTGTTCGAGGAAACAAAGATCTATTTATAGAATTACTCGCTGTGTGTTAAGGCGTCGCCGTGCTAAACGTATAAATCAGTCGCCAGAGAGTATGGAAGGAAGCCTCTCGATAGTCGAATAAATTTGCGCTTAACAGAGCCGGAACGATCGCGGGGGAATTCATCTTGCGTCACGATCTCGGGCTGATTGTCTGCGAGCATCCTTGCGTTCGAAAGTTCATCGATCGCGGTATTCACTAGCCGCCGCGATACAATGTGTTGTTGCGGCACAGGGAAGCGCTCGCGTTTCAGCTGAAATTAGCGAGGCGTGCCGTGGGACGTCTTTCTGATCTTTGATATCCCGACTCGTTCTCCATTCGCATGAACGGGCCAGTCGCGCGAAAGTTTACGACTAGAAGGAAACCGGCATTTCGATGTCTGTACCAGTGAGAGGGTTTATCCAACGGGAATGGCACGTCTTACGTTACGCGTCTCACCAAAGCGAGCCGAGCCCACCTCCTTCTCATTTCTCGCGACCAAACCTAAAATTCCGTTAGTTTTGATCGCACACCCCCGAATAGAATGATTTGCTAATGATTTGCTATTTTCATACATGGTATAAATAAACGAATTTGCTCGTCCGTTAAGCATATTAATTATGCAAATTCGAATGAGTAAAATTGGACAATTATGGTTGACGTCTAGTGATCATTACAATGTTGGTCCTAAAAATAAAAATAGGAGATTTATTGGCGATTTATTGATCAATAAAGATCGATAAGATATAATCCATTTAATAATTAGCTAAAAAGATTAATTCTCTATATACGGAAAGAATAATTTCGCTAAAGTATCTTAAAATTTAGCTACATACAGATCTGAAAATAATTTTGTTGATTCATTAAGGTAATTATGTAGGACGCTCAATCATGATGAGCAATGATACAAAAAGTTTGGACAGTCTGGCATCCAACCTTCCACTTCCAGTTTGAATATCCTACATAATTATTGTAATGGTCTAACGAAATTATTTTCAGATCTGTATCTAGTATCTGTATCTTTTTAAGTAGCAAAACCATTCTTTCCATGTTCTAATTCGCTAATGATTTTCTCTAATTATCTCATATTTAAAGACGGATTTTCCAAATATATGGAACAGACCGCAATTGTATTTCAAAGAATGTTATAATATCTCGTTTAAATACCTCGTTTTTTTTGTTATTTTTTTTTTTACTGCTTTTTTAACATTGATAACCAATTTTCACCAAACGCAACGATTCACGGGCATTCGATTCGATAACAAAGGTTCAATCACTCAAAACTGCAGTTATTCAGTTTCGGAATGCTTGTAAAAATATGTACGTCTATAAAGTAATTCAGATCGAGTGATGGCTGTCGCCATCGGTGCAACCGGAATGCATTCGCGTTAATTGAAGAGCACGCTTACGCCAGTGGGACGCATACGCCTCGCTATAAATAGCCGTGTTTTGCCATGAGTTTTGCACGTAATGCGTGCAGGCACGCGTGTCGCGATTAACCGTACCGCGCGGACACGTATGTGAAAGCGTAAATACACGTTGCGCGGATGCACGTTAAAGGAGCGGTGGCACGATGACGTTAGTGGTGGCGGATTGACGTCGTGCAATTGGAACTCGTCGATGCTAATGGGCCTGGTCAAAGGCAAGGCGGCGGCGATAGAAGCGAGCTAGCTGCTTCGTCGAATCAAGCCGCCCGCAGACATTCGCGTATCTAAGTATTGTATAGTTGCTGCGACAAGTAAAAATGATCCTTATGGAAAAAAAAAAGACATGATAACGTACTCTCAAGTGAATGGACATACATCTAGAAGAAAATTTAAATATCTTATGTCATTTTCTCGCTGTACATGTGCGTACGTCGTAGTGTTTAGCTCGAGACATTCCGCGTGAGAAGGATGACTATTTATTACTCGATCTTAGATACCGATTTCCTTGGCAACGCATTACCGGACCTTTGTCTGTCTCAGAGGGCTATTTATCGCGACGAGCACAATGGTGAATGCATGGCACGAGCGTTTTTCGTTTTACTCGCGGATCCACGTAGCGATTTAGAGGATCGGGCCCGTAGATCACGGTCGGACGCGGAAACCGTGATACGATTAATTTCGACAGGTGGCGGTAGCTAAATACCGCATCGCGGCGATTTTCGATGGAGCCGCCGACAAAGAGTCCAGTTAATCGTCGGCGGGAGCGCGCCGCGGGAGTATACCGGTCGATTGGTTTTCCAACCGGGCAACGAGAGTAAATATTTTAAAAAGTGGGTTGTGCTCGGTAATTTGCGGCGCGGACGTGGCGCACATATATGGTACGGCCCACGTACACGTGCGCCCGCGTTTTTCCGCCTAGTATTTTACCGCGTACGTGTGCGCGGCGCGCACTCGTGTTTCGTCCACGTGGAGGGTGGTAGATCGATTGTCCTTGCCTCTCAAGGCTGCTGTACCCTCCCGGAAAGGGGAGGGGAGGGGTTGGAATAGAATTTATAGCATACACCGCTGGCATATTAATAGAACCGACAACAACACGGTGGTACATCCAGCGGCGGCGGGGCCGCTGCCAATCCAATTTACACGACGCGACGTGCCGGCACGCGAATGACGAAAATAAGAGTCGCATGACGACGACGACGACGACGACGCCCCTTGTCGTCGTCGTCGTCGTCGTCGTCGTCGTTGATCGATCATCGGAAACGCGGATCGTTCCGTCGATTTAATCCCGTCGTCGTCGCGCCCGGAGAGGCGGGCAACCGCAGAGAAAACGCAAACTGCATCTATCCGCGACGTGTTGAACACGCGCGAGGAATTTGCTCGTGTTATCAACGATGCGCGCGTGTAATAGTTCGTACGCAATCGCGCCACTGCATGTTTCCACGTGCGTGTGCCTCGCGGGGCCCGAGGCCAGTCGTTGACGTTGCAATTAAAAGCTTAATCGTACACCAAGCTCGTAGTCACACGTGGCGACAACATCCTCGTGACCATCGACTAGAAAACAGTATGACCGATGACGTCACGTGTGGTACACACATACACCCACACACCCACACACCCACCGGGACCACGTTACATGACAGCGATTCCCATGGGAAGCACGACGCACGACGGCCTGGCTCCACGATTAACGTAATCGTTGCCCGTCTCATGGTCGAAGCCGTCGTCGCGTCCGCGTCGTGTCGGCTGGACCGCCGCGTGTACCAGCTTGTACCGAGCGGGCGGCTCGGCTCTCTTCCGGAGCGCGCTTCTGAGGTATCTGAGCGCGAGAGTCGATATGAGATATCGTCCGGCGTTGTCGACGAGGAAATATTAGACAACGGGCCGGGCGAGAGCTCGGTAATACTGTACCAGGATTTTCTTTACAGTATGGCCGCTTGCTAGATAGAGCGGGCATAAATATATATGGTATATATATATCTCAAGCGTTCTCGCGAGAAGTGACAAGCTGGATCAGTACTTAGGGGACTCTATAATGGGGACTAACTTGAGAGGGACAGAGGGCGGGCGGACGGGCGGGGGAGGGGCGGGAACGCTAACATGGTCGTACTGTGCTATGAATTTTCGTACAGTAATACAGTATGCGCTCGACGCACATACAGGGGAGGCCGCTACGTACTATCACGCGCTCGTGTGTATTTGTACGTGCTAGTCTCGTCTCGCTACTACGACGTATACATCACGCCGGGGTCTGTGACACATACAAGAAGAGTGCGGGAGGAGATTACTATGCGGGGACTATAAATCGCGCTCGATGCGACGTGCTCGCGCTCGTGAGCGTTTAAAATGCATTTCATACATCCGTCGGTGCGCCTAACCCGCCGATGGATCCTATGCGTGAACTCGCTTTGGAAATTACGAGTTAATTCGGGCGCACGGTAAAAACGCCCACGGATAAAAAGTCGGATAACTGTTTATAATCGGGTTAAATATCGCTCGTCCGTTTTCGCCCGATACAGCTTCCAATTAAAAATAGAATCGATAATTCGGTATACTTAAAAAAAGAAACCCCCGACTGATAGGGTAGATATATATATATATATATGACGCTCGCGCGCGAGCCACATGGCCATTTTTTCACGTCGCCCTTCGACGTGGCCTGTGATCGTATAGTCGATAATTAGTAGCGCGGTCCGCCAAATGCGATTACTTTGCGGTGGTGAAATTGGCGGGAAATCGCGTTTAATAGTCGCGAGGAAATAAAGAAAACTCCCTCCCCTCCTGGCGGAGAATCATTTTCGTGCATTACGGCGTACCATGACGCATTATGATGCATTATTATGCATCATGACGCATTAGGATGCGCTATTGCCCGCTGGTAGCGCGCTTTGTACGATGCGGCGATGTCGGTTGGTAATGCCATAAGTCTTTCATAAATTATATACGGGGTGCTGCGAAAATATTGTTACGCTGTGGTAACCTGAAAATTTGATAGCGCTCGCTGGGCGACGGTTCGTCTTAATACTTACAATTAATCTTGAGATCTGACTCGCATTAATATCAGGGAATATTTAAATACAGTTTGATCGATAAAGCGAACGTCGAGAAATTAGATCTCTCGGTCACGAAAAGTCGTCGTTAGGTCGGCAACGCACGTGCGTTCCTCAGCGCGTGATTCTACGATAATTCTTCGTCGATTTATTTAATATTATAATTAGTTGGACTTAACGACTTTCGAGAAACTTTAGTTTCTAGGAAGTACTATACATGTAATCAGATTGAAATAATGTTGCGAGTGATATAATACTTGCTCATTGAGTAGTAGAGTAATATTGAAATTTCTCACAGCGGTATACATGGTTATGCAAAAAAGTTGGTGCCTGAGTGCCATGTAATGCTAAGAAATCTGAGATAATCATCTTTGTTTGTTGATTACAGCGCACTTCGATGCATCAGGGCCGTCGATAAATCATACCTAACAATCTCGCGTAGCTAAACACGAGGTGATGAAATCCAAATGTATGTTATTTCGCGCGAATATAGAAAAAAGTTGCCGAACGCGTACCATTCAAGTTACTTTTTATTATATTTCCCATTTGAATTTTTTTGCACTTGACATATTTTTATTTAATTATTATTTTTACTATTATTACTATAATTTTTATTATTTATTAGTTTTAATTATCGCTTATCAGTCTTACAAATATAATTTATTATAATAAAATTTATGGTTAATTTTATAAAAATATCGATTTAATCTTTATAATAATTGCAAATACTTATATATGTATATACAATTAATGCAAAATATTCTATAATAAATCTTCTTTTATGAAAACATAATTCAGTATAAAATTGCATAATTACATTATTATTAACTACATAAATTGATCAAAAATTAACATCAGTTGTACCGATCTTTTCAAGGATCGTTAGCATATAGAAAATAAGATGTAATCCGTTAAATTTTTGTCTATATTATTCATCTCTTATTTATTTCATATTTTCGTCATTAAATGTTATATTAAGTAAAAGTATAAAATTCGTACGAATTCAGCAACTCTTCCCTGTGCTCAATCTCAATGATATCTCAAGATGACGACGATGCGTAAAGTCGCGCGAGTTCGCGGTAAGATTATCGTCAGAGAAAATGGACGAGAAAGAGAGGAAGAGAAAGAGAAAGAGAAAGGGAGAAATAGTGGGGACAGCATCCTTTCTTTACTCCGACGCAACGCATCGTAGCGCGCGACGCTTACCCATGCATACATACAGGAAAAGGAGAACAAGATTGAGCATACAAGGTGACTCGGAAAGAAGGGAAGTCGGTTCGCCCACCCTCCGGAAACGACGTCTAAAGCCTGATGTTAGTGCAGGCTTGCGTGCCGTCTCGAGCAGCATGTACCGGCTGCATCAAACTGCACATTATTCCTCGCTACTATGTTACGCGGTGTTGCAGCGGAAAATCTCCCTAGATGCGCTGCTGATGCGGCAAGAAATTATTTTCTTTTTCTTTCATCGACTTTATAATACTGCACGGTAATTTGAATAACACGGTCTCTCTTAAGATCTGAATTAATTATCAAAAGAGTCATTGTATTTCAAGCAGCGCTGTCGCGTTTTCAAGAACGATTACATACACGTCATATTTAAGGCTGTATTACATGAATTTATAAAGTAATGAAAAAATATAAAAAGATTGTTAATACGAAAGTAAACAAATAAAAAACAAAATGGTGATGATTTTCTAGATCAAAAATTATTTCAATAAGAAATGAAAATGTGTTATAATAAAAATGTAATTAAAAAATGACAAAAATCTGAATTTTAAGTATTCAAGATAATTTAAAATTTCATTGCGATGCAGACATTAGTTATTCTGTAGAAAATTTATTCATTTATTTATTTATAGAAATAAGATCAGAATCGCAATGAAATTTTGCATAAATCTTAAATACTCAAAATACACAAAAAAATCGAGATCTTTGTCATTATTTTTAAAAATTTATTTTTTATTAACAAGTAAATAAATTATAAAAATGTGTTGTTAAATAAAAATATAATGTTATTCACACTATTTTCATATGTATATAATTTATTTACGGTATAAATATTAACACATTTCCAACTTTAATTTACTTTGTAGGAACTGTATGTGTAATACATCCTTAAATTATTATTAAAAAAGCAAAGCATCAAATATTATTTTTAGCAATTAATATTTTTCTTGTAATATTTGAAACAATAATAATATAATATAATTAAATTGAAATAGCATTAGTAATAATATCATATTCTTGTATATATTTTCAAATAGTATAATATTTAAAAATATATATAAGAATATAAATCGACCAGAAAGAGCTGTGTAGTATTATTCTCTTGTATCCGCACCTCAGATTCCGACACCTTTATTTACTGAATAGTCCAAAAACGCATTTGCAACGCGGCGGTACACCATTTGTGCACCAAGTCAACGTACCATGAATGCATCAAGTTTCGCGTATACGACACTATTAATTAATGAATCTGCCAAGCAAAGAGCAACAAGAAACGAGAAAGCTCGTTTCCTCCGCGGGTATCCATTTACCTTCCGTTCATTCTTTTTTCCTCTTTCTTTCCTTCTCGCCCTCCATTTCTTTTATTTATGCAACGTGATTAAATTGTCAATTGTAAAGGATTACGGTAATCGGTAATAACATGAAAAATCGAGCATTTTTCGCTAGTTACAATCAATTTGCAGTCGATTCGCGGGATCTCTTTTGTTGCCATAAAAGTAGTATATATTCCCTTAAGAGACGCTTTTTTAATTAATCATTAATTGCCGACTGATAAATTCAATCAAGAATCATACTGTTAATTGACGTCGCACTCCTCTTTCTAGTAGTATATTTTTTTGAACGACAGGTGGAAAAGGGGAAAGGGATCGTCTAATTGTAAGCCTGCGATCGTCTAAGCGACCCCAAAGTTGTCATTATCAAATTATCGTTACCAATGTTATCATTATCAGCAATCATAATGAATTGCGTGTCCATTGCGTCGGACGACAATCAATTAATAATTTATTACTAATTGCGGCAATCGTTATGGATATTAACGGGAACGTGCCCCTCGTGCTACATCTACGCTCGTCGTCTAAAAATCGTCACGGCAGTCTAGTCACTGTGTCACGTCATGGGGTCCTACGCACGGGCCGTCACGGTCCCGAGACCACGCAGGTCGTTATATTAATTTAGGGCTAGTGCTCATTAAAACTTAACGATAGCGCTCGTTATGCCCATCCGATAACGGCGCAGCGGCACCGATTATTATTCGCCGATTATATCGTGCAGCGTTTTGTTTCGCCTTCGTTACCGAACCCCGAAGCAGGACGATTACAGGAGGAATTCACCGTCTTGCCCCCTCTCCTTCCTTCCTCGCCTCTCTGCCTTGTTTTTTTGACGATGGCTTTTTAATCATGCTCAGCATGCGTGGCTCTGATTACCGCCGTGTGAAATCGTACCCGAATACGACGTCGGCTTTTTTTCTCCAACGATTATTCTGACTATGAGTTCTTTTCAGAAATTTAACTGATTCGCGAATTATACACTGTGACACAAGGAATGCTCCGTTTTCGCGATATCGCATTCCTGTGATATTATTTTCTGCCAAAATTAACATGATACACGTAATTGTGTTTAGGCAATACGTTAAATTCGTTAATTTTGACTAGTTCCATTTTTCTGACGCGAAAGATAATCACGATGGCAGTCAGGACGGGATTTTCGATTTAGTAATCACCAGCTACGATAATAATTTCGAATCCTTGGTTTTTAGAAGCAGTCGCGACGCGGAGATGTTGATCGCGTACCGGCGCCGCTGCGTCCTTCATCCCTTTCCCAGCTACGTCCTGCATTCTGCTAGGATTAAGGCCGACGGCATTCCCGGGTTTAATAAGTGTCGCCTGAATGACGTGAATTAGTCCAATATGTCTGAGGTCCCCGAGGTAGCAACAATTCAGGGCCGCTGCATCGTGTAATTAAAATTACTCCGCGCGTCATACTTTACGCTTGGGAGACGCAGACGGGCGTACGAAAGGGGTAGAAAATAGGGATGTGTCGGTGCTATAGTAATTCAAGGAATGGCGGGAGCTTCGATACGCCACGCCGCATTCTTCATAATCGAACGAATGATATATTACCGAAGAATACTTTATACACAAAACAAAACAGAAATAAATTGCCCAAATAATTTGGGAAAAAGTCTAATAAATAATAGAGTGAATAATTTTTAAGATACTTTAATTTAAAAAATATATAAAACAACGATAAAGTAGCTCTAAGCGGCGACATTGCGAATGGCTTAAATGCGAGTTTAGTATTTTTAGTCAATTAGTGGATCCGCTAAAGCGAAAATAAGCGCGCATATACCTCGCAGATATTCTCTAACAGGTAGAAGAGCCTCGAGCAGCACTCAGTTTCTCAGAGTGGGCCCTTCTTCAGAGAAGTACCGGGGCGTACAACTGACTGTATGAGCTTCTCTTTCACCGCGTCCTTTGGCGAACGTCGTCCCAACCCCTTTCAACCCCTGAGGAGAGCGGCGTCTCTTAAGGGATGGCCTACTTTCGCCGTCGATACGCCTGCGATTGCATTTCCTAGAGCCACTTGAAGACGATACGCGGCATGTATCGAGTGCAGTTATATTTAATATAAAGCGATCAAACGATATCGTACAAAATGAAGAGACTGTATTACAACAAAAAGACGGGGCACAAAACTGAGGAAGAGATATTGTTTAACATCGCTTTTGACGTTGTAATGGAATAAAGAGGCATGGAAACAGCGATATTCTTTGTTGGCAAATGTTTTTGTTTAATTCTGAATGCGTTAAACGCATCACTTTGGCACTCCGACACTGACAGTACTCGCAAAATTATCTCAATATCTATACACTATAATAATTCTAATATAAAGAATATTGATTGGACTCACTTTATCTGGATAGGTGCACGTTGCGCTGCAATACTCGATCTGAAAGCATAAAAAAACTGACGTTAATAAAAAAGGTTATTAAATTACATATGCGAACATTATTGCCGCGAGAAACGATGTAAGTAAAATACTTTTAAGGATATAGATAAAACGCGGATCACATAACTTACTCGCCAAGCGATAAAAAGAACACGCGTTGAAAATCCACTCATCATGGAAATAAGACGCAACAATCGCAAACGCGGGTCAACGAACCTCGAAATTGGATTCGACACGAGCGCGAATTCGTGTCTTTTTTACTGATGCAGAAATGGAAACGAGACGAGAGAAGGATCGTGAGGCATTCACGTATGTCGCGAAATTCCTTACGGATGGAATTTAACGATCATTGACACTCGCGCGGACATATCGTGCAAAAGAAGGACGTTTTTCTGCACGGTCAATCTCTCCCTCCCTCTCTCCCGCTCCTTCTGCTGCCCTGCCAACGTTCGCAGACCTCCGTATTCGACATCAGCGTGCAACGACCGTGGTCGTTGGCGCGTGGCGGTGCTAATGAACTTCGGCAGCATGTTACCCGAAAGCACGTGGTAATTTCGCATGCGTGCGTGAAGGTTCGCGCGGTAATTCCGGAAGCCAAATAAACCAACTTCGGGAGTTTGAATTGAATAAATCATCGTTACAAAACGGCAAAGTTGTTCCTTTAACTCCCTCCAGCCTTGCGGCCGTCATTTCTAAATCTAACATCTATTTGAATAGGATTTTTGCATCCGGATTTAACACATCTGTGATATAATGCATTAACTCTCCGTTGCGTTAATTCTGAAAACAGGTTGGAGAGAGCGATTGGATAGTTTAGTTGAAATTCTTGAGCGAAGGACAACGCGATAACAGTATTATTAATTAAATTCCGCGCGTTCGTGATGAAACCGCCAGATGCGTTCCTCAATCGATAAGCAGTAAATTAAGCATGGACAGATGCAACGCCTAGCGCGTTCTATATCGTATTAGAGAAAATACATTGCGAACTTTATCGCGCAGACAAAATTCCGAAGGTCGCGTATATGCTGGCGAATATTGCTAAAATGGAACAGGGTGGAAGTGTAGCAAGTAGTCTGTGTTAATATTGCAAAAATTATGATAAAGAAAATGTAATATAAAATAAGGAGAATTGAATAAACGGAAACAAGGTTTAAGAAGTGAATTGATATCATCGTTATTAAATTGAGATTAAGTTAGCGTGCACAGAGAGAAAAAATTGTAGTGGTAGTAACTATAAGGGGACAACCATACGAATTTTGTTAATATAATTATAATATATAGTTAAATGAACTATATTATAGTATATTGCAACTAAATTAATGGTTAAGATAACTAATAAAATATAGTTGTAGTATACTATATAATAAAGTAATTACAACTATATTTTATTAGTTTTCTTAACCATAAACTTAGTTGCAATAACTATAATATAGTTCACTTAATTATATATTACAATTATATTAACAAAATTTGTATGGTTGTCCCCTTATAGTTGTCACCACTACAATTTTTTTCTCTGAGTGTATGCGTATTGTTAAGAAATTTTTTTAAATCAAGTCCCTTCTTGGCTTTAATGGCTTTATAAGCTGAAGTAATAATTTTACTCTATTCCACTGAAATGGATCTCAATTACTAATGATATCATTACACAGGTAAATTGTCTAACAGTAATAGAAGTAGCTCGTGATAATAAACGTTGAAAGGAATATATGTTTGAAATACTAAATGTCCATTTTTCTCATACAAAATTTATTTTTGATCACTAACGAGAAGTTCGCTTACTCTGGTAGATTTTCTCGGTAAAAGGACGAAAATGTCTGGTGATAAAAGAAGAGTTTGTAGCGAGAAGGAATCTGCAGGATTGTAAATTTATTATTCAAATAGCCATCTCTTGTGAAAAAGGCGACTCTAATCATCAGAGAATCCGTCATCATACTTCTCCGTAATGGTCGAACGTTCTCAGTGTCGCAAAGCAGCCGATAACTGTGAGTATACCAGACGACCAAAAGAAGAAAAAAAAAAATTGCGTAAGACCGCAATTTCAAGCAATCTTTGTGTATGCGAACATTTCGGGATTCTTACGCCATATTTCAGTCGCATCGCCGGCGGAGACGTGACTCTCCTCAAAATCCCTCCGTAATCGAACGGGAATCCGAGAAGAGGACTCAAACAGTCGTCGGTACGTACCGGTGGGGAATAACAATGAAGAGAGACAATAGTAATGGAATTATCTTACGGATAGTCGTTCTCTCGTAGACAGTACATCGAGACCGAATCTCAAGTGCGCCTTCTCTCTCTTTCTCTCCGTTTCTCTTTTTCTTTTGAAACCGGTCCGGCCCGGGCTCGTTCGTTCATCCGATGGCGCGTGGCTAAGTGCTAATGAACTCTCCGTGAGTCACGTTTTAAAAAAGACAAAGACAGGCGAGAGAACACGGCCGCGGGCCGGCGCGATCCGCGGAAACGCGAGAATCCCGAAAGCCGAGGTGCCGAGTACGCAAATTAGCGGCGTT
>QKQZ01054301.1:0-15206 GCA_003595255.1 Solenopsis fugax | reverse complement strand
TATAAAATAAGTGCGATCAAAACTAAATATTAAATTTATATAATATTAAATATTATATTAAAAATATTATATTTTTAAGAAAGAATAGTATTGTTTTTGAATTATTCAGTATTTAAGCTAAATTTTAATTTTATAATAGCAAATATTATATTAAGAATTGCTAAAAAAAATGTTTTGTTATGTTTTAAAACTATAGGTCTATAATTGTTTTTAGTAGTAAGGTAATGCTTAAGCAAAAATATTTTTATTTATATAGGTTTAAACGACAACGAACTATGATGTTGAATAAAATTTTTCTAGTAATTATAATTGAGATTTGTTTCAAGTTATTTGAGATCCATTCGGCTCAGATCTCCCGCAGCACAATCGCCGATAAGATCCTTAAAATATTTTCTTACCCGACCAATACTACGCCCGGCTGAACATAAGACGAGGCATGACCGAAACCTAAGGGGAACGCTGCTCGCGATCCCTCGACGATCGACGCCACGGATGGCGGCATTTGCCTGGTTGTGTTGGTCTTCAAAGCGAGCCTCGTGAGCAACCAGTGGAATCCGTGCATTCCACTCTCGACGATGCTGTTCTTAGGATAGGTCCGCCACAATGCCTCGTTTATCTTGTCGACGAACTCCTCCTCCGAAACTCTCATCAGTTCCTTCGCCTTCTCGTTCGTCACGGACCACACGAGCGAACTGAGAGAATCTGTCAACTGTTAGAGAACCGCAAAAAATCGTTATCATGATGAATCTATCTGTTGAATCTTTTCAAAATCATGTAAATTATTCACGTTTATTTCTATCAATGTGGAGATTAAAATTAATTTTTATTGGTAGATATTAAAATATTCGATTTGATGCATCGAACATTAATTTTTGAAAAATGTCGAAAATAACAGATTTTTTTTACTATCACATTTTATTGATTTGATATTTTCCAGGCGTTCTTTAAATATTGTTTGCGTGAAGTTTAGTAGATAATGAAAATTGACGAGTTACCGGAAGTAATGCGATGGGTCCTGTTGGGAGAAATCTCTGCCAAGCAGCGATGTTCTCCGTGGGCTGAAATTAATTAATGACAAGTGTTATAACTCAACAGCTCACAGATACGAGTTTTCTTAAATGTGAGAAACGTGTTTATCGTTTCCGTATTACATATTTTCAAAAGAAATATTACCTCGGACAGCTTGAGAGTCGCGACGATGCCCAATTGATTGTATTGCCAGTTGAGATAAATCACTCCCATTGCCTTTCTCACCAGCGAGTTAACACTGTCGGCGCCCACCTGGAACGCATGAAAACGCTTTATTTATTCTAGCTCGTTACGCTTGACGGTATTCGCATTTTAAACGTAAAATTATAAGTTGTTATACAAGGGAAATTATTGCATTAGCGATGAAAGGACAGTGCAGCTAATGCGTTGCGACAGATGAGAATACGAAGATTTATAAGCGTGTACGAAAATAACGTCAGTTTTGCTCCAGATTTCAGAGATCGTCTGCACCGAATGGTTAATGTCTTATACTTGTTTTCCATCGTAAATGCTACTTCGTTTATACACAAATCTGTAGATATCATACACAAAAAGTGCAATTTACATTCTAATATCACAGTCAAATATTAAACAAAAATTGCATTTACATAAAACTTCGTAATTATTTAACAACGAATTGTATTACTTAATTATCCTTATATCTAAAAAAAAAACGTAAATCTAAATAACGTAAATTTATTTATTTTCTTCAGTTTGTTTATACTTTTCTCTAAATTTTCCTTGTAAATTGAAGTAACGATAAGTGTAAGTCGTCTTTGATAGTCATCTATGTTGAATTATAATAAGTCGGTTGTTAAAATGTATTCTCTCGAGTCTTTCAATTAAAAATTAATTATAGAAAGAAGAAAGTAGATGCCGATGACGGTTTCGTCGAACATCGATTAATACACCGCTGAACAATTCCGCTGGACATATTTATGCGTAAAATGACCGGAATTGGTTGATAAAACCAATCATTTCCGGGAGAAGATAGTAGGAAAGGAGTTTGCGGTTGGGGATTTTTTTTCTTTCTTTGTCGTAGAAACATGCCGGATTTACGCGAAGAGAACGAGGGAGAGCCGCGAGAGATTAATGGAAGCTAAATATATAACACTGTTTTATAAACACTTGTGGGTATCCTGAGATATACAGAGAGCCGGAATAGTTGGCGAAGTGTTCAGTATTAGCGAGCAAGAGCGAGCGATAGACGCACATTAGAGAGTCATCCATTCTACGACGTCAAGAAGATTGCTCATCAAACGAACCGGTCCAACAGGATGTTTACTGACATTCATATTAGTAGTCATTTTGTTAATGCTCGAAGTGGCTAATACCTGATTGAGAAAATCATCGTCGTATTCGTGTAGTGATAAATGTATCATTGTGTGCGTGGAAGTATGTGCTGTTTTGCTGCATGATTATACTATCAGTATCTATTTATAACAGCCATTTGTATGGCATAGATAATTTCTTTAAGAATCCAATGAGGGCGTGATTATGTCAATTCTCAGTAAAAAGAATTTTTTCGAAAGACTCTCCGGCAGTCGTCTGATGCGAGAGGTGCCGAGAATAGAAGTCGCCAACAACGGAACATCATCTATGATCGGCAACAAGGTCAGTGAAAGAAATGGTGATCGATTATCGATGATCTTTCGACGTTTTCTTTATAACGTTCGTATATCAAATTTAGGAGGAGTGCGAGGACATTTGGATGAGTGAGATCAACGATGGCAGCATTTCCTCCGAGAACGGCTCGGATTCCGTCACTTGCCACATATCAACGGCGCCGATGACGCAGGAGCAACCCTGGGGCAAAGAGGAGGTCGAAGTGGCACTATCGAATCTTGCAGGGGGCGAAGTCGCCCTCTCCCTGATTCCTGCTCTTCAAGGTGACGCTCTGCAAAAGGCTTTGGAGGAATTTCAAAATTTGACTCTCGACGAAACTGTGGACTGTAGACATCGGAAGATGTCGTTATCTATATTCGCGAACGGGTGAAGACAATAACAATAATTGCAATTTAATCTTACAAGATAAAAATGAGATATAAGAGTACATTTGTCCTTGTAGGCTTATGCGAAAAGCTCTGTTAGCCAGTGAAAATGAAGCTGCGGCTGCCGCGACTCCGGGTCAGCTACTTGCAGGATGGTCAGACACGTGTCTGATGATTTCTAGCTGGTTGGGTCATGAGGAGATCGCGAAGGCTTTGCTGGACAAAGGCGCGCTAGTTTCAGCGAGTGACTGCGACGGAAGGTATATGCAATAGCTATAATTTGTAATAGCTATATAACTATTCAGAATTAGTTAATTAAATATCTCGAAAATTGCTTGATTCTAACATTGTTAATCAATCAAACATATAGCTTCAACTAATTTTCGAAAAATGATACTTTTATGTTCTAGGACGCCGTTACATCTGGCAGCTTGCGCCGCATCCGTAAAACTCGTAGAAGAATTACTGAAGCACGGCGCCGATCCGCACAAATGGGATCTCGAGAAGAAATGCACGCCGTTGCATTGTGCTGCAGCAGCGGGTTGCGTCGCTACCGTCAAATGCTTGATCGAATCGGGCGCGAACGTTGACGCCGGATTGTGCGGCAAGAGCCCGCTCCACTACGCTGTGCTAAACAACGCTGGGGATTGCGTGGAGGCTCTACTGCAAGCAGGTGCTAGTCCCAATAATCCACAGGTGCTCCTTTACCACAACCAACTCAAGCACAAACTTGGTGGGGAAATAATGCCTAAACAGAAAATCTTGACGTGAAATGTGATCGAGATAATTATATGCGGAAAATAACAAATCATAAAATCTGTAATATTAATGAACAATATCGATTCTAAGGATCAAAAATTATTTTCCCATCAAAGTAACACGTATCTCTTCGAAATTCGAGTTAGGATTTCTTCAGTGAATTAATACGATTTGTTGGCAGGTTTACACAGAGACACCTCTGCATGTGGCGGTTAGTTTGGGCAATGTGAATTGCACTAAACTGCTATTGAATCACGGGGCAGACGTGAGAGTGCAACTAGGAGTTGCGAGGTCAACACCTCTGCACCTGGCAGCCGAAGAGGGGAGTATGGAGTGCACCAAGTTATTGTTGAGCGCTGGTGCTGCCTGGGAAGCGAAGAATGCGCGCGGTCAGACGGCGATGCACTTGGCAGCGCTTGCTCAATCTGTAGAAACGTTAGACGTATTGATAAAGGCCGGTGCGAAAGTCAATGTAGAGGATGACGATGGGCGAACTCCTCTACATTCCGCAATCGCGAAAGCCCTGAGAAGCGGTGAACTGGTCAAGATTTTAATACAGGTTCGTAGTTTAATTGAAGATCTTTCTAACAACATATATGATAGAAATTTTTTTACTTTAAAAGGCAGGTGCCACGGTCAACAAAGCGGACAAGTTCGGTTACACGCCGCTGCACATCGCAGCCTTAAACGAGAGCTCGCCCACAGTGATAATGTTACTAGCGAGGGGCGCCGATGTGACAGCACGCACCAAAGGCGGTGTTACCGCCCTTAGTTTTATTATACGCCGCACTCCAGATGTATTGCCGCGCTTCGTGGCGCGCTTCGATCAAGCGATCTCGCTGCACGATCACGAGCTGGGCGATGTGGACTGCGAACTGCGACTGGATTTCCGGCCGTTGGTACCGGGCGGTCGCGGCGAGATGGAACTGATGCTCTGCCTGGTGGAGGTCGGTCAGGGCCATGTGCTGAAGCACCCGTTGTGTGAAAGCTTCCTCTACCTCAAGTGGTTGCGTATCCGCAAGTTCTTTCTGCTTAGCCTGACGTTTCATTCAATCTTCGTTGTTCTTTTCACCGGTTACATTGGCGTAACATATCTCTGGCAAATGGAACAACTCAGCAAGGTCCTCCTCTGGCCAGTGCTAGGTTTCACCTGCGTGCTCGCAGGAAAGGAATTCTTTCAAATCGCTCATGGTATCTGCAGCTACGTAAAACGGTGGGAGAACTGGCTGCAGTGGTGCGTGATCATGGCATCCATCGTTATTCTGACCCCTTTAGCACCCTGGCAGCATCATGTCGCTGCCTTGGGTGTTCTGCTGGTCTGGATCGAGTTAATGATGGTAATCGGTCGCTTTCCCATGTTCGGTATCTACGTACAGATGTTCACTCAAGTGTCCATCAACTTCTTCAAATTTCTGGCGGCCTACGTTTGCCTCATAATCGGCTTCTCCCTCGGCTTTACTGTGCTACACAATAAGTACAAATCCTTCACCGATCCACTGATCAGCCTGCTCAAGACGGTAATCATGATGTCAGGTGAACTCGAATTCGAGGATGTCTTCTTCGATAAAGAAGCGGAGATCAAATATTCCGGCACAATGCACCTGATGTTCCTTACCTTCGTTATTCTAGTGACAATAATCCTGACGAATCTGATGGTCGGTCTGGCCGTGTCAGACATTCAAGAGCTTCGCAGATGTGCCGGACTTGATCGACTGGTGCGTCGTGCCGAACTCGTGGCTCATCTCGAGAACATGCTGTTCTCCAAGCTTCTGGATCACGCTCCAGCGTGGAAGATAATACAGGCATGCAGGAGAGGCGCTCTGCTATTACGTCCGCCGTATCATTGCGCATTTAACATTCGGCCGAACGATCCGCGTGAAAAGTGTCTACCGCGAGAGCTCGTCCGCGCGATATATCGCTTAGTCAGCGAGAAAAAAACGCGACGGACAACGTTCAGAGAAATGCATTTTGCGCCACCGCTGCCACGAAATGCAAACGCCACCGCGGCGAACAACACGAGATTCAGCAGAATGTATAGCAACGAGAGCAACCAGCAGCAGCTGAACGAGCTGGCGGCCGAGCTAAAGAGATGCTCATACAATATCAGCACGAGGTTGGATAGCTTGACCGACAAGGTGGAGAATATCGCTAGGGATTTGGACATGTCAACACATTTACATTAACGTTGCCTAACTAATGTTGTCTCATCGAGCATTTCGAATTATTTAAAAAATAAGTGAAAAGACCCTAAGAACTAGCGATCTGAGAAAAAAAATGCGAACTTAAGATGAAAGAATTGCCAAGGCTTAATGATAATAATTCAATGGAAATATGAATGTATCAAATGATGCATTTTCAATCAGAGGAATCTACGTACACGTATCTGCTTCGTAAATTATACAAGATCTAATGTAACTTGTTGAATCCTCACCAGTAGCCTGGCCTTGTACTGCTTCCCAGATTGCAGCTGTACAGTGACGAATTCCATGGATGTCTTCGGGAGTTTTATATCAACGACCTTAGACTCATAAATCACATTAACATTTTCCTTTTCAGAGAGTTGCTTGTTGACTGCGTGTAACAGCAGGTTATTTTCGACTATATAGGCCAATTCTTTGTTGAACAAATGGTCGTTGAACGTTATCATAGCATCGGAACACGCTTCCCATACCTGTTGAAAAAATTATACTAAAATATCACAGAATTTCTAATTTTATATAACGAAAGAATAAAATAGCAAAAATTAGAATCTGGAGATTTTTATTGTAACATTTATTCGAATTATAATCGCTATTATAATTAGTTATGTAATTTATCAAGATCACGTATTTTAGAGAGAAACTTTTACATTATTAATGTAAAGCTTAATGATGTAATTGATTCTAAAGAAGGAAAAGGAGCAGACCTGCATTCTTCGTACTGGAGAACAGCGGACCGCTTCTATATGTTTCCAAGCTCCTATGCTGGACAACAAGGTACGAGTTTGCTGATTCAATGCAACAACTCGATTAGAGTATTTCTCCTGTGGAGTGTATTCCTGTTTGTCATTACCTTCCAAAAGTAAAACCTTTTTGCCTGCCAGTCTCCGATTGTTCGCTTAAATAAACATGTACTTGTCTCATATATCTTAGATATAAGTATAACAGAAACAAAGCTCAGAAAAACAGATCAGCTTTGAAAAAAATATTATTTCCAAGTTTTTATTTTATTTCACAGAATACTTTGAAACAATTACAATTCTGTTAATTGCTTATAACAATTCTGTACATACAGTATTTAAATATTTGTTATTTCAATCGATAATTTTTTTAAGAAAAAGAATGGAAACTATTTAAAGAACCTGTCAGTTTAAGAAAGTTTCTGAAAAGTCCTTAATTAAAAAGAAAGTTTAAAAAGTCTCGAACCATACCATATGTTCGCTCAGTATCCAATTTTTAAACTCAATTTAACTCTTTTAAATCTTTCTTTTGAATTAAAAACTTCTTAAATTTCCAAACAAACTGTCAGGAAGTATTCAGCTATTCCCATTTTTCTTTCTCGATCAGCTGCTGCACAAATTGATAATGTTGATAAAAAGCTAACCTATGGCGCACGCCAACGTCGTGCCAACCATGCCGCCTCCGATGATGACGACGTCGTAGGTCTCTTCATTCTTCTCGATGGTCGAATAGTTTCTCCTTGAGACCGCGGTTGCGCCGGGGATGACACACTCGCAATTTCGCGCCAACGACACGAAGATGAGCCGGCACGTCGACATCACCTCCTTGAGAGCCGCCATCCTTGCACCGAATGCAGCAAAGTGAGTGCAGCACTACGTGACTCAAATTGGGTAATGTTAAGAATATTCTCACCACCTCCGATTTTGATGAAATTAGGCTCATTCGACGCGTTTTCGCACGAAACGAACGAATTTGGCAAAAAAAGTGTCGGACTGCCCCGTGAACCAAGATATCAAACACTAAAGTTGATGACTATTGAGGTTAAGATACCTGTCATACCGACGAGATGTAGCGACGTGAACATACTCATGAGGTTTGTTTGTGCTGCTTGAAATCCCCAAAAATTTTTGCGCTTGAAATGAGATAAATATATATTTGAGCGTAGGAGAGAGAGACAACAAAGATACTGAGTGCAAAAAGTGTAAATTCGCAATAAATTCGCAATTCGAACAAACCAATACGAACAAACTTATAGCCACAGTCGAGAGTCGTAAGCACGTGACCTCATGACGTCGCGCTCTCGATACCTCGAGAGTCGCGAAACCAATTCGACTTCGAGAATCGCAAGCAATATCCAACATCCAAGGCCAAGATACGAAGAATATATTTTAATTTCTCAAACAATAATAGTATCAGAAAGTGATAGTTAGTTAGTTTATTATTACTTTAGCATACAACATAGCCGAGAAGGTACTTGGTTTACATCTATACCATTCATTCATCCATTCCGTTGCTGTTCTACACTACCTATAAATAAGTATCAGAAGGTGGTAATCTATAGGCCAATTAAGAAGAAGAAGAAGAAGAAGAAGAATAGTATCATTGGTATCATGGAAGATGCTACATCTCTGCAGCATAAAATTGATAATTTAACCTTTCAGCTAAAGCTGAAAGACAAAATTATCAGTAATCTTAAAGAAGCCAATGAAAAATTGGAGAAGACAGTTGGCTTAAAACAAGAAGAAGTCCAGAAATTTGAAAGTTTAATAAATAGCAAAAATATTACGATTCAGATACTTGAAGATCAGGTTACATTTTACCAACAAAAGTGCTCAAACATAGAGGACTATGCTAGAGATAAGAAAAGTCTAGAAAATTTAAAAAAGTATAATCTTTTATTATAGTATTTTGTTATAAGTTTTAAAAATGTACAATTTTTAAGCTTATAATTAATCCTGTAATTAAATATTGATCTTACAGTGTACAAAATTCCATGGATATGTCTGTTGATGAAGTGGAATCCATAAGAAAATCTAATATGGCAATAAACTCAGAACTTCGAGACACTTTAAAACTTGAAAAGGATGATAATTGTATTATTATAAATCCAGTAAGTAAACTACAAATTTATAGCGGCTAATTGCAGTAAAATTCATTTTGGATATATCACAATGCCGGAAATATTTGTTGTTGTAGAATAACACTGAGAATAGAACTTCTGAGCCACATAATTCTTCCTTGGAGGAGGAGAAAAAGAAGAGGTGGCAAAGAGGTGGGCGAAACAGAAAGGAGAGAAATAAAAGGTAAGATATATGCCAATTCTTTAAATGCATGTTATATTTTATTTTTAATGCATGTCAGCACACACATTTCTTTATGAATTAATACTCAATTCATAAAGAAAAATATTTATATTTAACAACTTTTTTACATTTTATATACTATAATATTATTTTTTCTTAGATTTTGGGCAGAATACAATAAACGTACAAGAAGACAATAAGAATTTTACTACTTGTAAAAAATGGCAAAGCATATGAACTTTTTGGTGGATGGTCTGAATATTGGGTACGTAAGAATTAGAATAATAATGCATGCCCATGTGCGAGACCACGTTATTACATTTGTGATTGTTTCAGTGATTTGATAACTGAGGATAGAATTACGTTTGAACTTGGAGAAGAACTTGAGAATGATGAGGAAGAAGATTTTGCATATTCTCCACATGTACAATTCAGCAATGAGGATATATTAAACATGAACGATTTCGATAATGAAGAGGATAATGAGAAAGAAACTATATCCCTCTGTATCTCTCTCAGAGGATTTTACGAAAGAAGAACATGAAATTATACGTGAAGAAACTGCTATATTAGGATTAAATGTGGTAACATTTATCAGATACAGCAAGGAAACTGTACA
Organism: Solenopsis fugax; assembly: GCA_003595255.1. Taxonomy (NCBI): domain Eukaryota; kingdom Metazoa; phylum Arthropoda; class Insecta; order Hymenoptera; family Formicidae; genus Solenopsis; species Solenopsis fugax. Next base: position 5,566 of record QKQZ01054301.1, on the reverse strand, counting down.
CCTTCAAAAGACCAAATCGTAAAATCACTTAACTCGAAAATTATTACTTGGGTTTTTTTTTAAAACAATCAAAAAAAATTTCTTTAACACTACAGTTAAATTCATCATTAAATACATATTATTGTTTTACAATTTATTAATATTTGAGATCAGTATAAAACAAATTTTTTTAATATTTTCTAAAGAAAGTAAGACAAAAAAATAGATACAATTTTAGTTCATTAAATAAAATCTATTATGATTAAGCCTTATTTTCTTGCTGCTGGGTGTTATCATAATTATAAGGTTAAAATTATCAAAAATATCAAGAAATATTAGAGTTGGATAAGTTAAGGGAATGTTAAGATTATCTTGTTTTCCTGATAAAACATGATTTTTTTCAGTATTCTATTTTTCTAATTGTATTTACAGATATAAAAATCTTTTTCCACAATTAAAGTATAGATACAAATATAATTCAAGTCGGTCGACTTTATGCTGAGAACAAAATTTAAGAAATTTATATTAGATGTTTTGTAAACCGTACGTATGTATTATAAATCGTTCGGTCGGTCACGACTTTAGCATTCCCTTAATATATTTTTTTAACTAAAAATTGAATTAAAGTTAATAGCTTATAAAATTAATTTAATTACGTTAAAAGTTACATTAGCAAAAAAAATTAATTGAACTTGGTCAACAGTTAATTTTGAAAAGCATTCATATTAAATTAGAAATTCTTAATTTTTTAAAGTTAGATTACTCAGAACAATTATAACATGGATCTCATTAGACAAATTTAATATTATAAAATTAAGTTTATATGTAATAACAAAGAAATATTGTTTTTATTATATGGGAATTTTTTTCATAATTTTTTTTGTTTACATAAATTTTTAAGTTGAAAAAAATTAATAAATTAAAGTTTGTTTCAACAAAAAAAAAAACTAGTAAAAAAAAAAGTAAAGAAGGGACCAATCCTGATCACTATATATTAAAGAATTCTTGATATATAATGATATCCTTGTAATTTTTTAAGTTTAACTGCTATTACACTATGTAAACATGCCAAGTACAAATCATTCTGATTGTAAGGGATTTCAAATATGTTATGTGCTATGTATTATAATGTAACCAAAGAGAATCTAACGAACAAAATGATAGCATTAAGGTCTTATATTTTTTGTCAATATAATAAAGTTTCAATGAATAAAAACTGTTGTTTATATTTGATACCAAACATATCAATCCTAAACACTAATCTATGATATTATATTTGGATACACTTAAGTTAGAATAAACAAATACCAGAAGTTCGTGAAACGAACAATTCTTATTATGCGTTTTTTTGCTCAACGTTAGTAATAAGATATAATGGTTCACGACTGTTCTTTATATTTAGTTATTTTTACTTGTATAACTTATATAAAGGTAGGTATATAAGAAACTGTTCAACAAAAACGTCAAAAGATATCACAATTATAATTTTTACATTTTCTTCGCGCAATAAATCTCGATTTTTTTCTTCTTTCTTTCGATTTTCTCATAAAGTCTATCTTATCCAAGTTTTTTTTGGTGCCTACTTGTATTCTACAAAAGGATTTTGTAATCTGTCAAACCAGTTCAAAAATTAATTTATTCTGTAATGCGATCAGTATTTAGAATCCTCTTAATCCCCAATATTTTTTAATTATGATTAATCGGTCAATCAAGATTTGATTGATTAGTAAAAGAATTCGACAATTTTCGACACGTGAGTTTTTATTTGTTGTAGTAAATAGTTACTATAAATTTTTAATAAATTCATAAAACTTTATTAATTTGACACTCATAAAAAGCTCATTTATTTGGTCAGGATTCGAAATTTTATTTATAATTTATTATTTAATAAATTTATAATTAAAAACAAATATTTATTATTCTTTATTATACAAGTACACATAAAATACATGATGCAAATTTGTGCCACATATATACAAAGTTCCTTATATTGTTGAAAAGATAAGTTCATGATCGCTCTCTTTATAACTTTTTTCTTATTTCTTCTGATCTTTCTCTTGTATTCGACATTCTTAATGGCGTCTCTGAAGAATTGAATTCCTTCCCGTTCCTCGAGAATGCATTGCACATCATGCCATGCAAATTAAAGCCAACAATGTCCTGAAAGATTATTTTTCATTAATTTATTAAGTATCAGTATAATCTACTTTCATGAATAATATATACAATCAGTAAATGAATTTTCACTACTCATAAGACAGAAATCTTTTCTATAGCAAGCTTCTCCACAATCTCTAATGTAGGTAAAAAATTCTGATTGGCTACCATGATGCGCTTGTATCAAGCACAGAGCTAATCTGGCTAATAGTTCAGTGTGATAATCGTTTTCTAATAAGTTAGGAAGTCTCTGAAGAATATCACAGGCGGCGGAATATGGCAATAACAGTAACGTTTCTTCCAATTCACTGAAATGCACAAAATTCCAAGTTATGTTTTTCCTTTTATGTAAAATATTGTTGTACGTTTCACTATATTTTACCTCGCTCTAACTCGTTTAAAAGTTTCTATCAAGAAGTCTTCTGTGCTCGTACAATCATAAGCCTGCATCAACAGAGGAAGAGGTGGCGGTTTGTCAGCAGGAACAGCTTTACTCAATTCTGTCTCATATCGTTTGGATATTTCCAAGCATTCCAGTATCAGTTCGGCCTGATAAGGAAGTGTATCATGAAAAAGTATATTTTAGTACTTTATATATTGCAAATTATATATATTTTAATAATTCACTTACAGCTTTCTCACTGTTAATCGTTTTTCTAGAAGGTATAAAGCTTTCTGTTTCTATCCTAATATCTGCGATGCTTTCTCCGGTAATTAATTCGTTTTCCAATTGTTCCCTTTCTTCTTCTGCCTCATCTTTTAACAATAAAGGTTCATTGGTCTTCTCGTACAATCTGACTACTCTATCAGAATCACATGATGCGACGAAACGCCGTTTGGTGAAACGTAACAATTCCAACTTTCTCTAGCATGATCCTACGAAGATTACAATTACACAAAAATAAAAATATTTTAACAATTTGTTATAATTAAGCGTTGATATGCAAAGTATATAATGAAACACGCTACTTGTAATGTAGCGATTTTTTTTAATATATCGGCATCCCATTGTTTAATTTTGCCATCTTTACCAGACGTAAAGAAATAGTGAGTTCCAGGTATGAACGAAAAGACCCGTGATAGCCGTGATAGGATCATCGTGCGCGAATATAGATAATCACCAAAATCAGACGGATATCTTTCGCATAACTCGTGTCACGTAACCAATCAGAGGCGTTACGCGTTAGTGGCCTGTGTGTACGTAAAACCAATCGTATTTCTATATTCTCCTAGCGCTCAACGATGAAATGTTAAATATCGCAATTCATTGGTTACGTTGTTTGGGGGCTTGAATGTGCGCGGACGTGTTCGTCCGTTAGATATTTTTGAAACCGTCGATTGCATCACAATTCACAATCGGCAATTGTTTGAGTTACTATCCTTGAATTAGAGTGCTAATTCTGTGTTTCTGTGCTTGTGAGTTGAACAACTTATCTTTGAGGGATGGCCGTATCGACCCCGTTTCTGTGGCTCAGGGGTCGGATGCCAAATTCACTGAAATTCACTAAGAAGAAGATTGGTTATGCTATTTATAAAAACACATGGGACAGGTCACCTGTCACAGGTGGGAAGTTGCTTTTTGTATTCGTCATAATTCACAGAGTTTAAGCGCCTAAATTTCGGGCCATCGAAATTTTATTGTCCACATATCACATTTCACAAATGAGACGATCAACAAACGAGCCGACGCAGATACCTTCTACGCACATACTGCGGTAACGTCGTAATATTTACATCTTGGCGAATCGATCGGATTACCTTGCGCGCCATTTGTTTCCGTGATCGCAGGGCGTTAGCACTTCCTCGCGGGCTTCACCATGGTGACGGCGACGCCAGGTCGCATTGATCTTCTCTGGCAGGTAACGGCCACCGAAGCGGTCAACATATTGTTCGTATATCTTGGGTGTTGAAACCTGAATTTGATCATAAATTTCCGCCTCGGAGTCGACCTGGAATCGCATTCGGTTGATCGCTTGGAGGATGAAGGTAATTAGTAATAAAAATCCTGTGACAACCCTGATAGAAACTTCTAAGAGTTCACTTTTACCTAAAGACGCTTTGTGAAGAATGTCTCTTAATTCTGATGACGATTAGAATATATCTATGAAAGACACGTTTGTAGGCAGAGCTTAGGATAAATATAAGTTAATCATGCAATCCCCTGAATACTATCTATAATTGTAAGGTCTTTGACAAAGTTGTAATTCGATTTAGAGGTTTTGTCAATATGGGCGTTCTTCCCTCAGCTTACGTTTCAATGTTTAGTTATAAAATATAGTTTATTCTGCTGCGTGTCATACTGTAATTATATGGACAGAAGTTGTACGACTCTGTTATATAATATATACAAATTGAAATGAGAACGCCTTGTACGGTCACGCTGGATCTTAGTGCTTTTTATAAATTTTACTTGTGTGATTTTTATATACCTTTTTTCTGCTATATAATTTAATTGCGTTTTATATGATAACCTTGATGATATTTAAACATTACAATTTTTTTAATTTTCCAGACTGTTTAATTAATAACTACTTGTTATCAATTAAATGTAGCAAAGAAGGGCAGATAAATATGTAGCAGTTACGAAATATTTATTAAATAGAAGATTTTATTTATCAAACAATATACAATTTTATAATAGTAAATTTATTGATATTCAAAATTTTATTCTATCGCAAATTATTTACATGTTATATTAGCTACACGTGTTACATCATATTTTGTAATCAGTGAACCATGACGGAGCACAGAGGCACGTCATTCTTCCATTCGTGCGTGAAGATGCCGGTAGATCCTTGCAGCCGGCAACCAACTCCTTCTTATGAACGTCCTCGACTGTTGTCTGGAGGCCGGAGATCAGAGAAGGTGAAGAAAATTAACTTCGCCGAGGGAGAACCGACTACCGTTGAAAACTCGGAGTCGTCAAGCCCACGCGACACCCTCGAGAACTTCCTGGAGTTCCTGAAGAGCATACCAGACTACGGGCAGGTGCATCATTTATCGAATGAACAGTTCAAGCAGAAGGTCGAGTATCTGAGGAGGAAACAGCGGCTGCTCTTACAGAACCTGAGGAACTCGCTGGATGATTTAGAGGAGCCGCCATCGCGTTTGTCGATCGCGAGAAACGAAAGTTCAAAGTCAAAGAACGCCAAGTTGGACAATCTCGTCGACGATCTCAAGTTGAACGGCAAGAAGTGCTATCTCGAAGAATCCAGAACGAGTAGCCCGATACTATTCTCATCTGGTAATTTCGCCGGCCTCGCCGAGGATCAAGATCTGCTGACGTACAGGTGATACATTAATTGTCAGAATAGAGAAAGAGACAGTTGATAACAAAGAATCTCAATTTATAAATAGGGGAGACCAGGGCTATTCGTTAGATGGGATAATTCGTAAAAATGGAAATATCTTTGTATGGGTATATGTTAAA
>QKQZ01054300.1:0-26598 GCA_003595255.1 Solenopsis fugax | reverse complement strand
CGACGCTGACGAAACGACGCCGCGCCGCCGCCGGGATTGTATATACGCGGGCGTCGCGACGCCCGCTACAAAGCCCGGGATGCCGAGCGGAATACGGCGGCAAGTAGTGCTCAAGCACTCTTAGATCGATTTTTTTATACACAAGCTTTAAAAGAAAATTATCCCTCAGTCGCCGGCTTTGTCAAGCGCACAGAAAGTATTGGTATAAATGCCATTTTCATTAATTTTATTTCTACTCTTTTGGACGAGAGAAGCAAGTTGACGTCATATAAAATTCTAAAGTAAACCAGAAAAGAGAACGAAGAGCTAAAATGCAGTTATGGAAAAGAAAATTTACGTAATGTTCAGTTTTGCTTTGTTGAGTCTTAAATTTTCATTATTTTTTTTTTTAGCGTCGAAAATATCAGCAATTCGAATTAGATAACTCTCAGTCGCTTTTGAAGATTGCGAGGTCAATTACATTTAACTTAGCATGAGCTTTATGCGGCGCGAGCAGAGCCAGAGGAAGAAGGTGAGTTAGTTCTTCGCCCTCTCCCTTCGGCCTCGTTAGATAGACGCGCTTTTGCTTCCCGGTGCTTAGGAACGCTCGATATGCGAACGTGGCAGAGAGAAGAGAGGGCCGCGCGAAAAGTGGGGGAGGGAAGGGGGAGAAACAGAAAGAGAAGAGAAGAAAGAAGAAGTGCAAGAGGAACAAGAAGAAAGAAGAAGCTGAAGAAGAGGGGAACGCATCCTCGGGGCCGTCCTAACGGTAGGGCGGGTCACTGCACGCGGCTATGCGAATGCAACTCTTTGCAGTTGCACTGCGAGCGCCGGGCAAAGACTTCCACCATCGACGTGTGCACCGGTGCAATGCCCTACCTAGGTGTAACGCTCCCAGCTGCCCTTACGTGTATCCTCGCAAATACGCGTCCTCTTTCTTCCTCTCTTTTCGTTCTTCGTCCTCTACCTCCTTCGAGTCCTTGAACTCTCTCGCGAAGGGCTCCGTTGAGAACACAAAATGGCAGTCTTTGGCAATAATAGCTTACGAAGATATTCGAGGGCGCACCTGACTCTTTTAACTACTCGCAGAAACGATCGATTTAGTAAAATCGATTAACCCTCTCCATGATTAAAAAAAATAATATCTTTATCGTAAACTTCCAGATTGACGAACATCTATTAAACATAACATTGTTTTAGTTGAATAAAAATACGAGTAAAAATTTATGGAAAGACCCGTTTCTCAGAGAGATGAATTCTGACCGAAAACTGTAGATGTTACATCTCGAGAATATGGATGTGACCTGTGATGTCACATGATCGTGATACGATCTCTCTGCTTACAAATACATTGTTGTCGAGAAAATTCGTCGTGTTTCGTGGGTATGGAACGCGGCGCGTAACAGTACTCCTACGTTTCTACACTTAAGTACGCTCAAGTCCACGCGCTCGTACGCTCGCGTAGCAAGAGGTACGTGCGTGCGTAAGAGCATGAATGACATAACGATTGTAGAGTCGGCCGTCGACCCTGGATCGCCGGTACATTATTGGTGTTGCACTAGCTTCTTTGTATGATTTGTATTTTTTTTTTTTTTAACGGTTACGTGATCGAGAAGAGGGAGTCGCAATTGGTGATGTCATGAATGATCACTAAATTCTGTACTGTGTAACTCTCTTACCTTCTTTTGTCTTAGACATGTATGCGTAAGAGTCGAGAGTACACGATTCACACGAACGTGTTCGGTCGTTGACCTTTGGCAAATGCACTAGCGACGCGTTGCGTTTGAAGAGCTCTCATTAAATATTTTTTTTAACGAGTAGACTTTTTTATAGCATGTGATTCATATAATAAGAGTTTTTCATTTTATTGGAAATAAAGGGATATGAATTATTTTAAACTTATTAGAGAATAAAGAAAAAAAATTGTTACTCGCATAAGGGAATGTCAGTATATCTATATATCTGAAATGTAGGTACCAGAAGAACTGAAGATATTAAATTAATGCCTTGAAGAATTATGAAAGTATAATTTCGATCACGTTTTCTCAGATTAAAAATTCAATTTATTTTACAAGAATATTTAACGTGATAAATAGTGCGATAATTCTGCTAGTAGTCAGAAATGGGTGCCTCGTAGCGAAGCGTGTTTGGCGCGCGAAGCCTGTTTTTGTGACCCACATCGTCGAAAGTTCGTTGCCACTATAATACAGACATGGCAGTTACCTGCGCAGTTTTGTTAGATGAATGATCTTTTCTTTCATTCGGTATGACCACTTTGTTTTCGTTGATGTACCGTCTGTAGCAACGGAAAGATCGGCATTGCGTGCGCGATCATGGAATGAGTCTCTATCTATATATAATACAATAATCTTTTTTTCGGCACATCATGAACTAGATACAATTAAAAGATGAAAGAAGAATATCGTTATTAATATGCACACTATGTTACAAAATATTTACGATTAATTTCTATTTTTATGAAAATCGAAGCACATGTATTGAAGTATATACAATTTATACCGAATATATTGTATAATATATCGCAATATTTTAGAATATATACACAAGAGTATGGATTATACTTTCTAATACACTTCGGGAAAAACATTCGAGAGAAATGTATATATCGAACATTTAATTTCTTATGAAAATACATTTTATAACGCTGTGTATGTCACCATATCTTGACTTACTCTTGGCCACGTGGCAGCTTTCACGACAGGCCGCTTTTTCGATTTCCTTTTCCGGCAGCTTTCAATGAAAAAGCGAGTCTCGTTTCGCGACTCGCTCGACCGTCGAAGATTCTCGATTTCGGGGCACCGACGACGAGAAGGAGGCGATGAACTCGGTCATCGGGCAACAAACTGCAAGCCCCACTAGCTCGCCGTCGTGGCTTCCTCTTTGCCTCTCGCTCGTTCTCTCCCTCGATCTTTTACTTCGCGTTTCTCTTCCTTTCCTCCTCTCTCTTTGCCTTCTCTTTCCGATTACACGACATACACACGCGTACGTTTGCTCTATACGCGAGGTAACGCTGCTTCAAGGGACGCTTGACCGTGAACTTCTCAACGCTTCTTCGGGGTTTCTCGCACGGAAATCGGGAGGAATCATGCCGACCGCGTGACGCTTCCTTGCGATTTCTTACAGCCGTATCTCGTAAGAAAAGCGATAGAGTAGATGCTAAGCGAAGCATTTGATTTTTAAATGCGAGAAATCATAGTTCTTTAGAATTAGAAGAATCCTTAAAATTTTTGATCATTAAGTCTTAAATCTTTTAGCATCCTATATTCTCACAATTTTAGGTTTTGAATATCTTTAGATTTTTATATCTTCTTTAGATGAGCTACACTGAAAAATAAAATTTACTAAATTTACTAAATATTTGTTTGTATTTTGCAAGAAAATATTTACTTGCGATACATAAATATTTACTCAATAAAAGAAAACCGATGGTTAAATTTAATTAGTTGTCCTTTTACTAAATAAATATATATTTACATTTAGTAAATATTTTCTTGCAAATATACAAACAAATATTTATTAAAAGTTAGTAATTTTTTTTTCAGTGTATGGATGAGATTAAATAATGACGTCATTTGCATCAATCAATGATATCAAAAATCGAAAATGTTGCGTTATAATTCTCCAGTGAAAAGTAAATATTTAAGAATTCTTTGAGAAACGCCTATAACATTTATAAACGTATGCATCGCAACACAATGAAATATATCTCTTAAGTGATTCCTGCCGTCTTCTGTGATTTAACAATATTGGCTGTTAAAGCCAATTTGATAAAACGTGACTGTTATGAAGCTGTCTCTACTTCGATTCGCTTTTTTTCCTCTATACTTTCTTGTCGTATGACTCGTATACGCGAAGTAGCGGTTTCGTCCGTAATCTTTAATAACTTCTTAAATGGATTATAATAAGCAACAGGTCGACAGCTTATAGATAAACTTCAACTTCGTGACTTAGAAATAGTAGGAAGCAAACATCTCATATCGCGGGATTTGCGATATTCCTTGTCCTTTTATTTATCTTGGCAACTTCTTCCCAGGACTAACTATAAATTGATAAACTGCGTGGATTCCGCCATTCCCGGAAGAGACGAGAGCGATGTTGACTCGGCATCGCGAGGTAATTCCCTGACGAAAGATGTACGGGAATATAGGAGGAAAGGACGAGAGAAGGCTGAGGGACGGAAAGAGCTTAGGCAGAAATCTCGTGTGCAATTACCTCAAGGTACACCTAACCAGGGCTATGCGCTCCGCGGGCGAGGGCCTCCTGACAAACGGTGAAAAAGCCCGTAGCGTAACCGTTGCTGTTGCTGCTGCATAGCACATTGACGTCGTTGCTAGTGTGGGTTACCTGGTTAGTGACCGGCCAACCGAGTTCACTGGCATCGGCCCTCTTCCAGGTTGGCTAATCTTGCGATGAACGGAGAACGCCTGCTCGCCTGCTTACCTCGCTCCTCCGCCTTCCTCCTCAGCCACCTTTTCTTCTTCCTTCTCCTTCTTTCTCTTTGCTCCTTTTGCTCCTTTTTGATGGGAAATTCCCTTGACGATTTCTGCCGCGGTTTCCATTGTTTCCGACACATGCCGATGAAACAATCGACGATCAACTTAATCGCTTCTTACAATTAGACTCATGTATGAAAGATGAATTCTCTGATTTGATTGTATAATTATTTAATGCAATGAATTCGTAATTGGAAAATATATTTTATCATACTAAAGAGTTACGACAGAGATTTACTCCGATCTGTTGAAGGTCTTCCACTTTTATTGTATGCCATAATATAATTAAAGATGCGCGTTTTTTGTACTGTCCTTGAATTAAATTTATTGATAGTATCTCTAAAGTGTTTACATAATTATTAAGCAATGGCAAGACGCGGAAGTCCGGTCTGGCAATAAAGAGGATTACGTGCGACGTATAAAATTCACCAATGAATCATGTCTTTTGTATCAATGTGATTCGTATCCCACGCTAATCTATTCTGTCCGATCTGCTCAGTGACGCACCGGGTCATACGTTTCAACATTTATAGCTTTGCACGCTAGCTGTACGCACGTGCGTGCGACTCGTTACAAGCAGACGGCAGGTGAAATAGGTGTAACGCGTGTCAGATTTACCGTACACGTGAAGTCACGGAATTGTGGTCCAGCGATTTTTCATAGATTAAAAACTTTCTTAATTTTCAAAATGATATACAAAGACAAGATGAGATATTATACAATAAATATACAATGAATTTTGTAGTATACTTTAACGAAAAAAAAATTTGAATTTTATTTGCAAAATTTATCAGAGGATACCGCGTAGAAATTTAACTTAATTTGATATGTAACTCGCATTAATCACGCATGAATTAAGCAATTTAACGATACGTTCTTCGATTCTTCTTCCAGTCGCGACGAGTATTAAATTAAACAACGACCGTGAATCTATTTTTTGCGTAGTTTTTTGTATGTCTATCCTTGAAGTCGCCTACCTTGAGATTCGATGATTGTCTCAACGCAAGTTGACCTCGGCAAGCACGAGAAGGATCCTAAAGGATATCGACTACCAGTTCGCTTTTATCTTTTTTTTTTACGACTTTGATCTACAGATCTTTATCGAATTGTATGATCAATACATGAGACTTAACAAGCTCTTATTATTTGTTTTTTTGACTTGGAACTTTTAATTCGCTAAGATCTTATAATTTTCACCGATGAAATTCGTCGTGTGACTAAAGTTCCCGTTAAATATTTGATATCGTAAATAGGTCCAGTACCCGCTCTTGTTTTGTGTAGCGAATGCGATAAATATAAGTTCGGGCGAGGAATGGCGAGGACAATGCTCGGACTGAGCCGCTGCGGTGCGGCGTCGGTCAGTGGCCGTGTGCCTTGGACGGTTACGTATCACGTATTCACAACGCGAACTCTTCTTTGATCGGTCATCGGCACGACCCTCGACCATCATGTGCACACGCGCAAAGCGCCGTCAGGGCGGTGGGTTTCAGCAATCCGTACGCATGCACACCAATGTCGCGTACGTTCACCCCGCAGTACTAGTAGGGGTAAGTTATCATGTCTCTGCCATTCAATTATTAAAACGTAGATTTTATCATAATGAAATCGCAACTTTTTATTTGTCATCGGAGCGCGAATAATTTCATTTCATAAAATATTTACTTTGAAGAAAATAAGCAATGATAAATGGACGAAAAATTAGACCGCGAATAAAAGTGAAACGCGTAAAAGTTTAATAGGATCGTAATCTCTCTGAATTACAATGTGCCTAGTACATCTCGGTGGCACGAGATGGAACGGAAATTCTAAACGGTATCACTCATCGGTATTCTTCAGCGAGCGTAATTGTTCGCCTCGTTATGCACCAACGTCATAATCAGTCATAATCTGGACTGTAACTGAAATGATCATCCTGACAATCGAACCTTTATAGTATCAATGAAATTTCGATTGTTTAGGAAAAACTTCCGGTATAAATAGGTCTCGGTTTAAAGATGTATATTCAGATCGAATGCGAAAGACTTTGGAATTTATTTTGCAATTATCGAGATTTTACTTTCCGATCTAAAGACAAAAGATCTATTATGAAAAATCGAAACAATTGTTAAAACCTGGTCATTATTGTATAGCATTATTCCCCCAACATTGTATGTCGACAATGTTTAACTAGTACAAGAACGATTTCGAGCATCGATTTAATATCCATAGCGACGTAGCTATTGCGAGAACGAGACGAACGGCTGAAGTAAAAATGAGAATTGTCCGCGAGGAGGGGAGGAACAAAGACCGCGTGTATACGGCTAAACCTGACTGTGCTCCAGATCTGCCGAGCGCTCTAAATTCATAAGTACCGGCGGTGCAATCGAGTCCACTCGGAGCATCGAGTGCTCGCTTATTCGCGTGCTTGGAGTGCTGCGCGACGAGCGCGAGCGCGAAAATGGGAGGAGACCAGCCGTGGCGGCGCGGTTCGCGGGTGTAGAGGAACGGGAGGAGGGAGGTTAGTGAACGCAACTGGACGTCGGTCAGTCACCTCCAACCATATTGCTCCACATCCAGCGAAGATAAAACGCGGAGGGAGGACGCGGCGGTGGCTGGACTAGATGACAGAGAACAGGGACAAAGTTATGCACCGGGTAAAAGGATGCGCGAAACCGGATTGGGTAATAGCGCGAAATTTCCTTCAAATTTCATCCTTGTCCCATCTTCTAAAATAGGTTGCGCCGTCGCCGTCGTTGCCATTTTCTCGTAATCGCTTTGACGAACGGGAAAGGAAATTAAGCGGCCAAGCGCGTCGATGTTGCTTCACCGGCGTATTTAGTTACGCGTCTCAAAGATAAAGCGTTTGTATAATTACACGCTACTTCGTAAGGCGAATGCTCGCTTCACGGCGAGAGTGTCACGAAACAATGTGCGATAGCGTGTTGGAGAAAGTCTCGTGAGAGAGTATATCTGGGAAAGCCAATCGCCGTCGCATGACGAGTACGGCTTGCAATGCGATACGTATTTTTCGTATACTAGACGACGAGCGACGAGATAGTATCAGAAACAGAGAGAGAGAGAGAGAGAGAGAGATCTTATCATTTTCTTGTTTTCTTGAATCGAGGATGCTCGAGTGTAGCTTACTCAGTGGGTTGCTTATTTTGCTCGCAGGCCGTGCACAAAGGATCCGATCGAATAACAAGAGGATACATTTTTCTGGATGCAAATGCATCGCGCAAACTCGCGCACGGCGCAATATAGCTTCAACTTGAAACAGCTACGGTATTTTGAATTTACGAACGGCCTATTCCCGTTTCAACGGGAGGACGACGGCCGCGTTCGCGACTTTCTGCTCGCGAATGCGTCCCTTCCGGGCTGTTAGGAGGCCCGCTTGCGGTAACGAGCGACCGATGGGACGGGCACTGGTCGGTCCCCATGGTGCGTTGGCGTGGTCCCGCATTAGCATCGATATAGCGAGGGTCAGGTTGAGTTCACTGAACCCGATGCACCGTGTCGATGCATCGTGCGAAACATGGCGCGATGTCTGTTGCGCGAGGAGTCAAGACTACTGGACAAAAAGTTAGAAAAGGCCAATAATTGATATCAATTGATCCAAGGAACCACAAAGGACCGCACAATCGAATATCGTGAAACGTGCGACAAGTCAATAATCAAGTATTGTAGAATAAATTAATGAAAGGAATATATTATGACGTGATTTAAATTAACAATATGAATAAATTAATATAATTAAATAAATAATGCAGTATAGATACTATGCTGTAATATATTTAATAATTATGTGAGAACTCGCAGAAAAATTCCAATGAAATTAAATATTTGATATATTTTTTTACTTTTATCGTGAAAAGTTGGAAAGTAATACATGTTTCATCCACTTTTCCTTTCATGTCCAGCAGCATGATTATTAATGTGAGCATTAATAAAGCGTCATCTTATCGATAATTACGACAGACACAATAGATATAGTAAGACACAACTGATTGCAATAGTTTAAAAATACTTCTGAAATTGCAGTAGAGTTGATCGTGTCGATGTGAGAGCACGTGGCGCCTTGCAAAACTGGCCCGTTCTGTGCGCTCATTGGCCCGCGACGTGCGCCGCTGACCGAATAACCAAATTTGCGCTTGCCTACTTTGGTCGTTACGTAATTACGTTGTTTCGACTGATTTCGCCCTAGCGGACCTCGAGCAACCCATTTTAAACAAGTCTCACATTTCATTGCTATCTATATATTACGATTGTGTGATCTTGATACGAAAATCTTAAATTTTATTATAAATTCTGCGGTATTAATGCAACACAGCGAGTGTACTTATAAAATGCAGAAATCCAGAAAAACATATTTTTTTTTAGTACGAAAAAAAATATTTTTACATTTTAATTAAATAGCAATTTAATTATAAAATTTTATGACTGTGACATAAAATTGAAATATTTTCTAAAAATTGACTAAAACAATATTTAAAAAATATTTTTATTTTATTAATTATTTATATGTTGCGATTTCGTATTCCAATCGAGTTATGCCTATCTTTATATCGCAGAGAAGATTTATTCGAATTCGAAAAATTAAAGGAACGGCAGAAGCTCGGCTGAATGCAGCAAGATTGCGTTCGCGCATATACACGGCGTCATTGCGGTTGCTCCTAACGATGCATCGACCTCTCTCCATGTGGCATGTGCACGGCTAGTGCACGGCGGATCTACAGTTAGGCGAACCGAATTCGCGACAATGAACGAGGAAGTTAGCCGCAGCTTGCCGACCTATTTTTAGATCACTAACGGATGATTGCATGCCGATTTAAACGCCCTATTTTCTAATATCTGTCGTTAAACTGCAATTTATTTTTGTTTTACAAAAACAGACTTTATCTAAGCAAACTAATTTTTCACAATTTTTTTCTGCTTGATATAATATAAATATTTTGACGTAATTCCTCTTATCAAAAACATTGTACATTACAAAAAAATTTTAATACTTGAGTAAATGGAAATTACGTTCTCAATTCCGGCATTGAGATATAGTTCTACAATAGAACTGTAGAGAGAGAGATCGCGTGGGCTTCATATTTCGTTTTGATTTTAAAGCTTTCACATTTGCTAGTTGCATTAGCTCGTTATCGAATCTTATTCACAAATCGGTTCTTTTGTTCACGTCGATTCGCGATCCCGATTCGTACTGACCCGCTTCTATCGATCCAGCTTCACAGAGCGATTAGCATTAGATCTCACCAACGTACCGCCTACGTGATTCGACCGACTACGTGGCAAAAGGGCACCTGCCAACGAGATCCTTGATTCGGATGAAAGCGAGTCTGCGAAGTCTGTATGAGGGATTGTTCAGCGGAAAATTAATTGCGAGATAATAATAACTGGTACGATTGTGCGATTGCGGTTATGCAAGAAGGAAATAACCACAAAATGCCACATGTTTTCGATCATAATCGTTTCAAGTAAACAGTATAACAGGATATTTGGTAAGAATTGTGTCCAATTAAGCGAATGAAATACTATCGGCTGCTTATTAAGCGTAATTGTCTCGGCATTTCGACATCGTAATTCAGTACGACTCGAGAACAACAACAATCGAGGCCCTTGACCCCTCGCATGACACACTACACCGAAAGGTAAATTCTGCTCTGTGGCGTAATACGTCGAAAGAATCAATAGCCCGACGACAAGCCATTGACCTAACAAGGTCGAACGGCCTAATACAGTAGGAATTTGATCTAACTATTATAGCAGATTTGATTAGCATGAACTCTGTAAATGGATTTAATCGATTTACATCGATGGATTTTATCGCCGAGACATGATGTAACATTTCGAGAAATCCGTGTTCCGGCAATACCTATCTATTCCATGACTATCTACTCGGGATGATCTCACCCACATTTGCGCTGTGTGAGAGTGCCCGAACTTCAAATCGGTGTCCTTCCTGTGCTAATGTCTGATACCGAGATATTCGCATGTCGAATTCAATCACGTGACTCGGTGGAATAGCTTCCTTGGTCGTTCACGCGCGCGACCTCCACACTGGAGGACATTGTCGAGGATTTGGCGAGTCTGCTGGAAGCGTGGCGCGAAGAAGAGAGGTGGAGAGGGAGAGAAAAAAAGAGCGTCCTCATCACGAGGTGTCACTGACTCCCGTACGTAGGTGATCGACCTCCATAGTCTCTCCCCGCCTCTCTACATTCGTCCCTTGCCACCTTCTTACTCCGTCGCTGCTTCCCGTTGGCACTCTTGCCCCCCTTTCCTCCTGGCTGTCTGCAAACGCGTACCGCGATGACGTAACGCCGGTTATTCAACCTGGTTGGCCAGTGACGAAATGCCAATGGCCACGATCCGGCTCTGCAAAACTTTCCTCCGCCTCGCATACCCACCATGAAATGAGACGCGCTCCCATTTCTTTTCCTTTTTTTTTCTTTCTTCATTTCCTCTTGGAGGAAGCATGTGCACGCCATCCCGATATTAAACATCGATAATTAATCGTGAGATTGCAATTTCGGAGATCTGTTGATATGTGTCTGATCGATCTCAACGATAAAACATACTCTGTTGATCTAGATGAAAAAAAAAAAAGAAAAGAAAAACATCCTAATCACGATACTACCCTATAGCAATATTACCTAATTAGAAACAGCGAGAGGAGCTCTCAAGTAATTTACTGGCAATCTGCGCGCATTAGGTCGTAAGGATCGTATTCGTGTCACAGCCTAATACGAATCTAATATCACGAATTCTAAGAGGAATCGGTGGGGATGATTCATGCCGCGGACCTACACTGTTTGGCCGAAAGTGTTCGGAATTTACAAATATTGCTTTCGTGCGTTTTCAACCGCTTCATCGTGCTCTGATTAAAAGACGCTAGAACATTCGATTGTTAGCGCGTTCCAATGGTAATGGTGCGATTTTTTTTGCATCAGGATTATTCTTGTTTCTTGAGAACGCGAGGACATAACGCTGACATGGAAATTTAATCTAACATAATTATGAAGATAAAAACCTTCGATAACGTGGAATAACTCTGTCATGGCCTTAAGCAGATTTAAAGTTATAAATTTGAAAACTGATTCACACGCACTATCATATAGATCGCATATCAGACGAACCCGATACCGATAATAATATAAATAGTGAAATATAATCGTTACTTAAATATAAATCATCTCGATAGTGCGATACTTGAGCACCTCGATCAAAATTAATCCCCCGAGAAGCACTTGCTACCATCGATCAATACACTCGGACTTTACGAGTAGATTCTGGCACGTGTGCCTCTACTAAACGAACTCCGTGATTCCGTTATACGTGGAATCCTGGGACGAATGAGAAGGTAGGTGCACGCGTCAAGGATACGCGTGGTGGCGACGACGGCGGCGGGTGTTCGCGCGCTATCTGTACGTGAGTTTAACGCGTGTGGAGAAGAGAACGAGGCGCGACGCGCGCGCGGTGAGTGACCTATGGCTCCTCTCGTCCCTGCCCTCCGCGAATATTGCGTGTCAATGTACTTGACTCACGTACGAATGTCGTGCAACGTACGCGGTCACGTTGGACGCGCTTTATCGATATACGAACGGTAGATCTTCATTATTGTTCCTTTAGACGCGCGCGCGCGCGCACGGTGAGATGACATAACCGGAAATTGAGCCTGTAAAGGCCCGAGATCTTGAAAAGTCGCACTCGAACAGTGGTACCTCGATCCCTTTCGTCGCGAGACTCTATCGAAAATAAAATCAAACTCGTCAATCAAATTAGAAATTAGGTTACTATTACATATGATGAAATAAGGAATAAAGATTATTGTTATATGTAAAGAAGATTTCGCGTCACTCTTCCTATAGAAATAGGTACTGCTTAAAGCGAGTTAATCCAGAAACTGATGTTACGTTGAACTGAAATAATCAGATACCAATTAGGGATGATAGAAATCTGCATTGTACAGACGTTACAATGCTAGACAGAAGAATACAAAAATAGATACCTGCGAAAGTAGTATGCGGAACTATCGCGGATCTAGGATGATAATCCTTGCAATTTTGCTTTTTGTCGTGCATCGGTTTAACGGTGAATCCTTAAGCGAGATTACGAGGAAGCAAAGTTGCGGTTCACAATGTCATTAGTACGGCGAGATAATAATGGATTTTCTTCGCAGAGCTCGTTCTAACAGAGTGTGCGTTTATCACGCAGCTTAGAGTATAACCGGAGAGGCGAACGAACCCGACCAGAAAGAAGGAAGAAACGAACGAAGCGAGCATCGCGTTAATGATTTCTGTCGTCATTACGTGTAATCGATATAATCTCGCACGTCGGGCAAGCGTGTGTATACGAAGAGTCTGCGTGATGTCTGAGAAGTTCGACGGCGTTTTATTGCTCCGCGTCGCATAATGTGGAAGTTATTATTCTTATCGCATACACACATAATCGTTTGCACGGTACAATCGCAAAGCTCTATCGCCATTTGTTTCGCCTACGTACTTCTTAATTAATCTGGAGCTCGCAATGAGAGTTCGGTTACCTCTTCCGTCTAAAAGGCTCTTTTATTTTCAAAATTTGATACAAAAGAGATTAGCCGCGCGAACAATGATTAGATGTTCAATTAAATTCAAAATGAATTCCGCCGATTTCTTTTTTGCCCTAATTCACCTATTTTTCGAAAGAGGTACAATACATCGGAATGTACGCGAGACACGGGGACGACGGGGAAGGGAAGAAGGAGAACGAAATAGGGGGAGAGCTGGCCGTCGAGCTGGCGCGCAAATAGGTCGGGGGCAATGACCAGCTCGGCATTGCTGAACTGAAAATTTATTGAGAACGCTGTCGCCGCACTCTTGCACATTGCGCAAGTCTCGCGTACAGTCCGCACATCGGACACGTCGCCCGAACTCATTAATCGTAATTGAATCCCGGAGAAAAGCAAGAGCGCGCGTCTCGGGTGCGAGGCCTTTCCGCGACAAGTCGCCCCGCCACGTAAACTACTTTCGATTTTCACTATCTCCGAAAACTTTCTAACTCGATGGCAGAAATATCGCAAGCGGACGACAGACGGCAAAAGTATTACTACACACGATCGATCCGACACAAACACAAGAAAACTTTCCACGTAGAAAGGATAGAATCGAGTTAGAACACGGAAACAGCAGTTACACCCGCTCGCACGCCCGTTTTAAATCGATAATCGATTTGCCGAATCTGGCACATGAAAAGGGATATTTGAAAAAAAATATTCTCAACGCGTAAAATGTATGAAGATGGACGATCTTTCTTACGATCGCCATTTGAAGATGGTGTCGTTTTTATTGCTAGGCGTTTCGAGCGTTACTTTCTGTTCGCCATTTTAAAAGTAGGTAGGTGTCGCAAAAGCAAGCAGGATGGACGAAGAGAGGTGCATGGCGCGATCGAAAATAATCGAGCAGGCCGGTTTCGCAAGACGACGCGGTCCAACGCGTAAAGCAAGGCCATCGGGTCATAGGCATGGCCTAGTTGCGCCTGTTGCTGACACACGAGGAGTACGAACCACTGTTTACCACGGAGTTAGCAGAATGCCAGAGGAGAGGTGTTCTCTCCAACACCCGCGGTCTCTATTGACGTAAGCGGTGCTAAATTATTCGTGCTAGGTGCGTAATAGCCGAGAGACAGACCGAGACAAAAAGAAATATTATGTAAGAGATGATTTCTGAATTATTCTAAAATAATTTTGTCTTTAATATTTTTTTAACAAATAAATATATTCATAAAAAAATCCTTCCTAATAAATAAATTTAATTTTTCTTTGATCCTAATATTTTTGATTCGATAAAACAAATTAATTTCTTATATATATAATATATATTGTACATTTAATTTAGAATAATGCACAATATTTTTAGCGATATGAAATGAGATAGAAAGACGATTGCAAACATGGTTAACAATTAGCGGTAGCGTTGATCCATATTTGTGAGTAAAGCATTTAGGTTGATTATGCACGACGATTACGTCGTCATCAATACGTGGAGTAGAACAAACGTCTAACGCGTGAAAGTAAGAGCCGACAACGTCGGTGTACCGCGGCCTTGATTCGGCTGGGGTTACCGGCCGACATCCAGGACGGCCGAGGTCCGTTTGCCATTGCTCAATACCGCGTTGGACATGCCTGACTGTAAAAACGATCACTTCACTTACGAGACATCGCGATGAAATTTTGCTCTTGTCTAAGGACGTTCATGTTTCGTCGAGCTTGAATTTCAGCATCTTAACGGCTATTGAAACATTGAGTACAATAAGCAATCGTTAAAATATATCGCTGCATTGCATTCAACGTTGCAAAATTTTAAAATAAATTATAACAATAAAAAATAAAATGGGAATTTATTAATATATTCATTCACGATCATCGTTAGATATCGTACAATTTTGCTTTTAAAATGATTAATCGATATTTATAGTATTTGACATCGAACATAAATGTGAGAAATATTAATGTTTGTGTCGAAAGTGAAGATTCAATAATTATTTCGATTAAGAAAAAATAGAAATTTTGCAAGATTTAACGAAATTCGACTGATTGGTGCGTACTTGGTGATTGACTAATCGTTCGCGTTAAGTCAAGAACCATTTAGTTTTACGAGAGACGCGTTTAAGGAGTTCGGCGAATACGTTTATATAAGACGATGGAAAAGGTGTCACACACGCGGATAAACCCTGACATGAAGTACACGAGGCTGTGAGACGTGACGCAACTACGAAGGTGGATCGATGAAATGACAACAAGTGCGAGAGGATCTTCGAGAGAGCAAGGAGGGAGGGATCGAAAGACGAGAAAGAAGAAATGTCGCCGCGAGCGCGAGGTCAGAGCTGCAGCTTTCTCCAAGTGGCAGAGGTAGCGAGCGATCGAGAGTAAAAGCTGTCAAGGGGAGAGAGAAAGAGAAGCGAGCGGGAGGCGAGTCGCACGGCCGAGAAGAGAGACAACGTCAGAGAGAAAGGTGAAAGCACTCTCACCTCGACTCGCGCCGCCCGTAGAGAATCTTTGGATTTTTTTTCATCTCTAGGCCACGGTACGAAGCGGCCACAGTAACTTTTTGTAGGCGATGATACTGAATCAATAAATAAACGTAGATATATGTGTGTGATGTATTATCGGAAAGAGTACATTATTGACAGCGGACGTAGACCTCGCTCTCAGTCAACATAGCCATAGAACAACGGCCACGAGTTCTCTTTATGAGCAATTGCGAAACCTGCGACTGGTATACATTCTCGTTTCTATTATTGCCAGACGGTTTTTTTTTCTTCTCGGAGTGCTCAAGGACGTAGTGAGCATAATTTTGCATCGAGATTAGATGTCTGATCTTGCTGAAGGAACACGTGTCGCGAGAGTGGACATTGGTTTGATAAAATATGATTATTGGCGCAAAACTAGCGCTCGTTGACGAATGATTAAGGAATTTCGATACACCCTTGAAATGAGAAAGTCTGATGTGTAATAAAAGGGGAGAAGGAAGACTCATTTAGATAACTTGTTATTGTAGGTAGTCTCCTAAACCCAATCAATTAAACTGACTCTTATGGAAAAATACTATTGGACTGTCAAAAATATTCTTGAAAACTATTAGTTTTCCAATAGTTTTCAATAGTATTTTTCCATAGAGAGATCATCTAAGAAACTATTAAATCATTAGGCTTATTTTAGTATGTTTTATCTTTAAGATTATTCAATCATTCAGGGAGAAAAACAAGTTACATCGAGTTGAATCTCGGAGTATCAATGATAACAGGAATATCTTTTCTTACACAAACGTGAAAATAAAAAATATATTTCTACATAAAGAATATAGTTTTTTTTTCGCTTTTTCGAATTAAAGAGACGATATCTTAAGCGATGCAACTGCCATCGTGCGGTACACCGTGCAAGTTAATCGTCAGTGCACGTAAGGTTCGTGGTCGACAGATGGCAGGCCCGCGTTCGTGCAAGCCCGCGAACAATGTCAATGTCAACGAGCACGTGAGCTCCGCTCGAGGTAAAATCGATACGACTCAGTGTCAAAGCTTTACCCGGAGCAAGTTGCATATTCTAAATGCATCCAATTGCCAATGAAAAGTGGTATAATCCTTCGCTCAAAGAAGCGTATTGATGGGCATTTCAAGTTAAAGCTAAACTCTATGACGCAATCATAGGGATACAGACTCAACTCTGCCCTCGTACGTCCATGACTGTTGCAATTAATGATAAAGAATTCATTTGACCGACAAATATTTTTCTTTGCAATGATTTTAAGTACACTACATTTATATGTTAAACATCGATGTCAGCTAATATCAATGAAAATATGTTTGAGAGCACACAATCAATTATTGCGTAAACGAACAGCGATAATTTGTAGAGGCTCAAAACAACTTGCAATGTTCCAATGACTTGACATATCACCGATAAAAATGTATGATTGATGAAAAATGCATGTCGGGAAATATGTATCTTCAGTATTACATCATATGGTACACAAGAATCATTAGACTAGTCCAATCCTGCGACCGATCCTGCGCGGAACGGCAATGTTGAGTAACGTCCTTCGGAAGAAATGACCTCGTCGAGACAAGAAAGTGTTATAATATACGAGTAATAAAATAATTATAATAATAGAAATTTTCTATAATATTGATAAAATAGGGAAGATACGAGATGCCGGCAGGATCGACAAGATGTGACACTACATACGTTTCTACTTGCTAAATGAGCAGTTACTTTTTCACGTTTGCTCGAAGGAACTCAGCTATATGAACGTGATATCGTGCTAGAAGCTGGTACACTTATTGGGTATTGCAATAAATAGAGGACGAACCTTTGACGCGTTGATGACGTCTCTCGGCTTTCTGCGTCTCAGTGATTACAATAGCGGTCGTCTCGCTGATCACGATCGGATTCAGGCTGTTGTATCCGATGATTGGTCCGCGAACGGACGCGTTCTCGCTCGCGTCATCACGCATCACGATTGTTGACATAGCCGCGATGATGATAACGGTGCTCCGCCGCGACGGAAAGTTAATGCGTACTCGAGGGTTGATATGACCATGAATGATGCGGCAGGGTGAAACGCGGGATGAAGAACGCGGAGCTTTTTGCGCAGGCGTGAGTGTGCCCACACTATTTGGGGGAAGCTATAGCCGCCGGACGCGGATGTGTGTGCGTTCCTTTCGAAAAATTGCAGAATTAATGGAAATAAGCGAATTAAGGGCACGCACATGGTATGTTGAATTAAAATTAAGTTACTCCTTCACGAGATAAGATTGTTCATCATGTCACACAAGAATACCTTTAATTAATAGTTCAACGACAATGAGATTATGACAATGACATAGATTATCGCGATTCTTTTATCTTTCGCAATCTTTAGATTCCGCAAATTGTCGATGCACATTTATAACATGTTTACGAGCGATATAAACCCTGCGAGAAATAGCGACGGCAAAGGATAAGAATAGGATAGAAGGCTATAAGCGGAAATCATCAATAATTAACAACGGACTGTTAGTATTAAACGCACGAACAATGATACACCCAGTGAAAGGATTAATCAATACGGCCAAGATAGTATCTGCTAATGTATATAGCTATCAATAAATATTAATGAAAAAGCAGCGTTTCAGAAAAAAGAGAAGTCTATATTATCGAATGTCATACTAATTTTATTTTATTAATACATATTAGTTAATTATAGTATTACGATTCATACAGTAGTATCGTGAGTTTGTTAATCGAAATTGATTTGCAAAAAAAAAGATAGAAAGTTAATGTTAGTATAATTGATACGAATAAAAGCAAATGCAACGAAACCTGTACGTGTTATCGAAAGATATAATCGATTCAAAGACTCTTATTAAGTTATGTCGATTTCATGCGCAGGTGATACTTCATATCTCTCACCATTATCACAAACTTGTGTGACCGTATACCGTCGCAAGTGGGACACCCCCACGACACTGATCAACTAAAAATAGATACCATATGCAGAAATGCGTTCATCTATAGGTATTGCGTAAGGGTTTAAGCTTGACGTCAAAGTATCGCGCAAGTCAGCGTTCTAATTATTTGCTACATTCACCGACCTTTCGCTGCATCTGTCAAGTCACTGCTTTAAATAATTTTTCTCTTTTTTAATTTTGCTTTCTTACTCTTGATACATTACTGTTGCGCAAGTTAAATTAACCATCGTACGTTTGGTTGCAATAAAAACTTGTACATCAATAGAAGGGTAAAAATTCATGCTCTGAAAAATACCAGCACCATAAAACGAAACAATTATTCGGTCACGCAATATTGCAGCTCTACCTAAAATGGTAGCAAGGTCGCACTAACACAATGAGTAAAACCTAGTCGTCATAAAAATATTTGGCCCTCTTCTTTTTATACCTAATCTTTAAATTGAAGTAAGGAAGCACGTTACTTCGACAGGCTGGTCATAAAAATAAAAACGCATGTTCTCGAAAATTAGCCGGGACCAATGGATCCCTTTTTGTAAAATGTGGCTCGTAGCATCATCTTGACTCTCCTACCATATCAATACCGACCCGCGAGATGTGAATTCTCTGTCGTACCGACTTTTCCTCGGAGATTCGCGAAAGGCAGTGGCGCCTTCGTACGGATCGCATGCGAACTGTTCCGTGATTATGTGTGTCAGGAGATCCTTTCATGCGTGTGCGTAGCAGTTGTATCACACACTTGCGCACTTTTCTACAGGATGACTCAAAATTCTCAACGATATCTTCTATTCTTCGTCTTGTTCGTTCGATCGTTGTTATTCTCTCACTCTCTCTCTCTCTCTCTCTTTCTCTCTCTCTCTCTCAATTAAACACAAACTTACATTTTCCCATCGGAGTCTTATCCCATACAGCACAGAAGCTTGCAAAAATATTGTTGCAATATTGCTGCAATGATGTAACATTCCTACAATATTGCAACAATGTTGCTGCAAGCTTCGTGCTGTATGAGTATAATTTATTACCCGTGCTCAGTGTGCACTACTGGAACAAAATCCAGAAAACCTAGTTCATTCAGTGCAATTCCCTGTTAGTTCTTTCAAAGAAGTAACTCGGTATTCGGGACAGACTTTTTTGTAATTCTTGGGTGTCACACGATACGATTTGCTACCACCTATTATTTTCGGATACCTAATTTTAAAGATTTACGATCATATGCTGCAGTGATTACTGCAGTTAATTTATTGGTGATGCTGTATTTCTGTAACTTTTTTTTAGTAGCCTTTTACGACCAATTCATCTCGAGTTAATGTCTTCCAGTAAGCCTATTCTGTAATTCTAAACGACAATTCGGTATCGTTACAGCATCGTTGCGTAGCTATTATATATGATAAAAAAAGCTACGCAATTATATATATATCATAAAGAGTTACAGAATAGGCCTACTGGAATCGTCTGGTACAATAGATGACTCTTGCACATTTAGCAAGAATATGCAACAGATACATTACGTAAAAAGTGTACATAACGAAAGCGTTACATAAAGAGAATTGTTCCGAAAGAATATGCAACTTTCGGTATTGCAACATTGGAAATTAATAATTTCAATCAATCTTAGTGTAATCCTCATCAAGTCAAAATGCATTCATGAGAACTGCGCGTAGAATATTTCTTTCATTTTTTACTTGAGCTTAGGCGATAAACATTTGCTTGATTGCGCGGAATCGCATGGGTTTATAGTTTCGAGGATAAAATTTCGTTGTGCTGACGTGTATCCTTTTTTGAAACACTCTGTAGCAAGAACGGTAGAATCGCGAGCGCGAGCGCGCGCGAACGCGTGCGAATGTGGTGTACCACCTTGGAGCACCTACACCTACCTACGGAGGTTGTTGACCGTTGCGCGAAGGAAAGTGGGACGGTGCGAACGCTACCGAACGGCTAATGTGTGAAGGCCTTGAGAGATCACTGACGCATACAGACAAATGCGCGCAACATACGTGTCCTCTCTCTTTCTCTCTTTATTTATCGGTCTATCTATCTTTCTCCGTTTATAAAACAGCTTTTTGCTGACGAAATTCACCGAGACTGTCGATATCTTTAGAGATGGCAGGAAGGTGAAATTAATTTTATATCCATCACAAATAACTTTGTATTATGAAAATTTTACTGTTACTTGATACGTTTACATTTGTTATAAATATAATACATTTAATCCTGTAGTTATTGATCTTTACGACCAGACGATCAAGTTATATTTTTCTAATTAATTTCAATGAAATTAATTAAAAGAATTCATGGAATATGTGAATCACGGAAGTCAAGGAATTTATAAAAGTGCTTCAAAACATTGATAAGGATATCAATCGGCTACTTCTAGAAAGTGAAAGCAAGCGGCCGTCGTATTATGGATTAGATGACTCTTCTAGCTACATTCTGATACAATTGAAATTCCTGCGCTTTGTTAGTTAATGTTCACGATACCTTGTGCTCTTTAAGTGCCTACACTCGTGACTGAAAGACAAATTACATAAACAATGCTTTCACACGAAAGCGATCTCAGCGTTGGCGGGAGAAAGAAGTAGAATTGTTTTCTTCGCACACATTGAACATAATCCTTTGCTTTTCTATCTTTGTTATAAGAAATTGTAGAAAGTACCATCTTTGATAAATACAGGCTACGTAAGAAAAATTCATGCAAAACGTTCATTTTAGACGATTCATTCGCAGCGACATTAATAAAAATGAAATGTGCAAAATTTGCTGTTAGGTTTGAGATATCAGTCCTCGTTGCCCGTTTCCGGCCTCCCGTTCTCTCGCGGAAATACCACCACGAATCCCGGGGGTTGGTGGTATCGGGTCGTTGGGGCAACGATCTCACCACGATTCCTAACCCGGTCAACCGCGACATGGATTCGACGCACCAACCTCCACCTACCCCCGATTATGTGTTGCCGTCATCGATTGCTCGCAGAATACTCAGAACTGTCCTATGATAACACGAATTATGTAAATTACGACACTAAATCGAGCGACTACGGTTTTTTTCGTGAAATGAATTTTTTTATAACGAATGATAAGTATTATATTTAACGAATTTTGTACGATTATCCCAGTTTACATAGAACTGTATAAACAAATATAACGTATCTTTTTCTTGCATTGCGTAAGCTTGCGCACACGCTTAGATAATTAAAAAATTTCTAGAAACTGAAAAGAAGTATGACAGTTCTGGAGCAACCTGCATATTATCCGTGCGCCCAGCTTTTATATCGATCGTATCGCTTTATCGGCAGGCGGCGATATTATGCAACGGTATTATTATCATATTTATAACTTGCCCAATAGTTGTAATTTGTACGATTAGCGCCGCGTGCGAGACAAACGGGTATGCAAATTGGTATGCCGATATAGCGGCTGATTTGTACGTGAAGTTCGTTGCGGATCGGCGATCTTGTGTCCTTCGGAGCCGGAATCCGCGTCAAGTGGTTCATCGACATCGAACGAGGATAATCGCTCTGTATGCGCACCTTCGACGTTCACGCCGCCTCTCGATCGTGATTCAATATTTTTCCCCTTCTAAGCTGAATGCGCTCTCGGCGGATACTCGGCGGAATGATTAAGTGTTTACACGTCACGGTTAACCGTCGTGCAATGCATTTTATTAGTCACAGATATGATAATCACTTACTATGCGGAGAAACGTACATGTTAAAGAGCACAGAAGCACCAGGTACGACGCGATAAATGCGATTAGTATTATTAGACGAAGAGTAAATGCAATTTAGTGAAAGTCGAAATCGAAATCGAATCTTGAGATTTGTAACTTTCTCTCTGAGAAACGCACGTTGTTTTGCTGACAACTTAATGTAATTTTTTTTATACGTGTCGAACAATTAATAATAATAGCATACGGAGCCCGGAGACACTTGATTTATTTTTCCATTGTAACGCATTGTGATTCATTGATTCTGATACTGTTATCAATCAAATCAATGCGGGTTGGACGTGTTGCGTGATATCTTCAGATAACTAAAAAGAATATCTAGTAAAAATCTAGATGTCGAAAACAGACCATCCGTTCTAGGAAAAATTAGGAGAAGGTCTGGCAGGAAAAAAACTGGGATGAGTATATGCCATGATTATGAATTATAGCACATAAAAGTGAAAGGAATGGGATTATTTTATGCTTTTTTTGTGAAAATTCTTAGAAAAATCTACGACGATACAATTTTTGCTCGAATTCTTTCTTAGTTCTCTTGGTAATAGTAAAAAAATCCTTTGAATAACCTTATTTATATCTCAGAAAATTATCACGGGCAGAATGTGTGTGGTCTAAACCTCTAAAAAAAGGATTGGAAATGCTTAGAAAAGTCTGAATTGCTTAACGGGACTATCTGACTGGTAAAGTCATTTTACTTTTTACCTAATTTAACCTTTCTTCCGATTGCTGACCCATTATATATATGTGAGAATTTATTGGATTATAAAAAAAGCTTTTGAATTTTTTGTACGTTCCATCACGTTTAGTTATAAAATATTTTTATTTTCGCTTTATGACAAAAAAATGAGCATTTATTTGGAATTGACTTCAGGACTTTTTTCTATCTTTTTAAATTCGTTTCTTTTCTACTTTTTTTATTGATACTGCAAAAGGCTATTCCCGAAAAAAATCATTTCTGTACCACAACTATGTATTTTTTACTCGACAGAAAGGAAAAGAAAAATACATATTAGTAATATAAAATATTGCTAGACAATGTCATTTCAGCAAAAAATATTTAATTATTCCGTTTCACTGTAATTACTTACGATTAATCAGAAGTTGAGAGAAATTAAAATTAAAAGATAAAAAAAGTAATTACATTATTTTACTTTAAAGAGAAAATAGATTTTTAAAAATATGTTTAAGATTAATAATAAGTACGATATACAATTATTAGATATTCATATATTTATGACAAAAATGTAAATTATATATAGTCTACATATAACCGTGGACTATTGTTGTTTCGCGTGTACTCAGCCAAGATTGATTGACGTAAGTGGCAGGTGAATAGAAGCAGATCTCAAATATCATCATTGTCGTCATAGTAACATGAGATATTTTCGCTTTCAGCAGAAGGAAAAAGATTAAGTCTCGAGATGTAAGTGATACAGCGGGACGAAGTGGTAGCTTCGTCCCCGCCAAACAGGGTGGAATGACCTCGATAGCGCAAATTATCCCGCCAAACGTAGGTGGCCCGTGTATATCCGTGTCGAGTGGCCCCGCGAAAATAGCAGAACCATGGAACCGTCTCCGAGAGGTTGCGTGTCCTGGTGGGGATATGATTATATCGGGTGGGAGAAATCGAGGGAAGGGCGTATCGAGAGAAAGGGGGATGGGAGAAGGAGAGAAAGAGAAAGACAGATCTGCTGGCCTAGTTAGGGTGAGTACCACCCTCGGCGGTCGACGACCTCGCGACCTCGACGCTCGCGAATCTCCCTCTTGCCTTTCGAGGTACATATGGTAGCTCTCTAAGTGTACGTTACTTGAGAGAGTATTTATCTGCGAAGGAATTGTATGGAATTTACTCGCTAACACGATGTCCTTCGATCGATTAAATATTTACACTTAAATATAGATAATTGTTTATTATGTGTGTTATTTCTCATCTCTCAAGTAAAGTTAATATAATCTCTTTCTAATATATCTCTCACTATCTCTTTTATATTTTTAGAAAAGTCTCGTGCGAGATCAAATTGCATAGCGCAACCGTTTAAAACAGACATTTTGTAACGGACAGGAGTACTTTGCATTAAGCTCGTAGCAAGAGTGGAATTAGCGAGTTTTCGAAGGGATGGGCGAGCTGTAGCACGGGGGAGAGGGATGCATAAGTTGGGGTGGATATAATATCTGTAGCATAGGACGACAGGTTGGTAGAAATGCTATACTTAGCACCGAAGGGAGGGATGAACGATACCGGGATACTGGTTGGTGGGTCAGAGTTCATTGGCCTCGAGGTTACCGTCCCTCCCTTCACCCCCACGACCTTTTCCCCACATCACCTAAGCTCCGAGGGTTGGGACGCGTGAGTAATCGCTCAGTTTGAATTTCCGTGAAATACTTTAGATCATAAATGATTATTCGTTTCACTTCTTGCTGATCTAATCGAACGAAATAAATGAAGTGTATAGCTACGTTGAAAATAAAATAGTGGAAGATAGCGAAGTGGCAACGATACGAACTTGGGCTCAATCGCGACAAAATTCGGACGAAGTAATTCGGTGCACATCATAGAAGACATAATGCATTAGAAATTTACTCGTTTTTTTTTCTAGTACGAAGCGAACGAGACATGGCTCACCAGAAAGAAAGTAAAAGTGGTCTGGCTAGGAAGTTAAGGCAGCGGCGAAGGTGGCTCGTCCGGATGCCAATGAAAGGGAAATACGCGTACGAGAAATAAGATGACTGCCTTTCTCTTTCCTTCCGTTTCATTCTTTATCATGCATTTTTCTCTCGCTTTTCTTTACTCATGTTAACGCTGCATAAAAAATACAAGTAAAAAAAATAAAAGTAAAAAAAAACGCAATTATCTTTAATTGATCAACTGTTAGAAAATATTGTCTACGATTTCTCTTATTGAAAGAGAAACCTATCTCGGTTTTAAAACAGTCACTTTGTTTGCTTTACTTATTGTTAGCTTTCGAGATCCGCGAAACTACTACAACGCAAGTTTTCTGTTCTAATAGGCTGTTATCTGCATCGAGCCTCTTGACAAAAGCGTTGATATTTACTGCGACTAGCCAAACTGGGTCGTCGGTTCCTCAAAGTATCACGATGTTCCCACTCCATGCGCTAATGCAGGACGAGCGCGCCTTGTGTGCGCTTGCATTACGCGGGGTGACCAAGAAAAATTGTCATTTTTGCCAGCGGTTCGGCGAACTCGAGCGAACGTGCGCTTACTCGATAAGGGTTCCGAGCTTCGCGGGCGATAAGAGTGTCGACATGATTCGAGGTTGTTCACCTCGGCGGCAGAAGGGAGCGAGAGAAAGGCAAAATGGAGAAGGGAGCGAGAGGAGAGAGTGAGAGGAAGGGAGAGGGGNGGAAGGGAGGCAGAGAGAGAGAGAGAGAGAGAGAGAGAGAGAGAGAGAGAAGGAAAGAAAAAGATGCGTGTGCACGTATGTGAAAAGAGGATGAGGGAGATCGTACTCTTATCGGGCTTCTCGTCAGTTTGGCGTAGGGACGTTGCGAGATTAGAACGACCCCGAGAGAGCAGCCCGGAGAGTCGACGAACTGGCCTCTGATTGGGCGATGTCGAGTCAACGCTCCGCTTAGAGGGTGTAGGGTGGGAGAAGGTGGACTGGGAGAGGACACCGCGCATCAATCGAGGTCACTAGGGACCGGGAGGAGGCCAGGCCATTGCCCGCGCGTCTTGCTTTTGAGGTTAGCCAACAGTCGGCACAAGCGCAATTAGAAAATATCCAGTCGATGATATATGATTTTATTATGACTAGGCTTTCTTTCGTCAAATTTACATCGTCGTTTTCTCCTTTTTTTTCTAGAATTTGCGCAGTGACACAACACTGGTTCGTAAAATAGCTATTTTTGGCAAAGGCTTTTGCTTCAACGTCTTCAATAACGCCAATTCTGGATGAATGTTGAATAATGTTGCTTTAGGGAAACGGAGTTTGAAATACTTTTCATCCAAAAGCATTAAAATTTAGAAATTCGATAAACAATTCAAAACTAAGCTATACATGTATTAAACAACGGAAAACATGGAATACAAATATATGCTTTATATGGGAAGTGGAAAGAAATTTTTTATAAAGTAATAATAATTTTGGTCGTAAGCTGTTTTGTATTTTAAATACAGCGTTCGTAGCACGTGCATCTAGCAGTTATCATGATCAACGATCCGCCCCGTATACGCGTCGCATGCGGTAGGTCAGTGCTCCGGAGATGATAATAATGATGCACCGAGCGGCGAGGGATGACCACTCGCGATGTGCGAAGAAACGGTGAAAGCATTCTAGCAGCGAGAGTGATCACGGTCCAGCGGTGCAGCTAGCTGGTACTTTCTCCATGTATAGTGAAGACAGTCGGGCCGAGGAGCGAGGATGAGAAAGGAGGGACAGAGAGAGAGAGAGAGAGAGGGAGGAGGAGAGG
>QKQZ01054299.1:0-13609 GCA_003595255.1 Solenopsis fugax | reverse complement strand
CTTGCGATAGTGGCGCCATCGGGCGGTGAGGCTAAGTACTTATCGGACCACCCTCGTAGATATGTACAATCGCTTCGTACATCGCATCTGTTTTCTATAGAGTTTCACCATCCCGAGGGCCCATTGCACAGGAGAGCTCTCACTCGCGCTTGACAAATGCAACATCTCGAGGGATTAATTGTCAAGTATTGCGAATGATACGAATCGAGTGCACACAAGTGTCATTTGCATTGCTTCCGGCTGGCCCTCGAGTGGAAAGCGGTACATTGTCACGCCTCGTTTGCTTCGTCTGCGATTGCACTTCCTCCCGCGTCGGGTGTGCATCCTTTCGTCGCGTACGATCAATTAATCTCGCGTGTCGCCGATCGTTTTTGCATCGCGCGCGGACATATCAATTTCTTGTGGCGACATCGGCACTTCCGCGTGGATGAAGACGTCGCGCTTTGTCCGAACGCTCTAATTCGACGAGATCCTCGATGAATCCAGAGAGGGAGGACGGGGAGGAGGATTCTGGCGTCACGTAAGAAGGGGATCCGGTGCGGCGCGGCGGAGGCTCCCCTTTGGAATGCTAATTACTTCATTTCTCATCGCTCGTGCATCATCTCGCTTCGTTACTCATTAAGCGATGATCGATCGGTCCCGCCGCTGTCGTGCGTCCGCGCGAAACGGACGACGTAAACACACCCCTCTCGAAAACGTCCCGCGTCAAACTAGCATTATCGCGCGTCTACCGCGCGATCGTTGTGAATTATCACCGATCATCGTGCCGAAGGAATTGGGACGCGGAACGGGATCGCTTTGTGCTTTTTACCGCGTCACGTCTACCCATGAAATTTATGACTACCGGTTTAGCGTTCGCGATACAGCACCTGATATTTTTATTCGCCCGCGCGCGTTTATTTTAAATTATCTACATTAAAACAGTTGACGTTAGGATAATATGCATCAGGAATTATTAGTATAAGTTAAAGTTTTAGCAATGTTGATCTTAAATAGTACAATGTATTTCTATGAAATATTTCCTACTTTTTTTTAGTATGCAATTGAAGGGTTTTCTAACTCAAAAACCAAACAAGTCCAAAAAGTTAAATTTTCAGGAAACAAAAAAAGACTTCTTATCTTTAAACTATTAATTGCATAAATATAGTATTTTTCACCAGACATGTGATAGATATAAAAATGTAGTTAGACTTTAATTAATATTTTGGGCACCAATTTAAAATAAAAAGGAATATCCGGATTTTTTAGTTCTTGCGAAAATTTCATATTTATTAATCTCATAAATATTTTACATTTATCGTTCTTATAACATTAATGATGATAAAGAAGATGTTATTTAAAATATAAAGCAACAATTTTTCATTTTTTATTAATTTACAAAATTGTACAAATTGTTTTTAACAAAAAAATTCTTTTGTATTTCTCTTTGTATAAATGTGATACTTTTTTTCGAGCATATAATAGATATTAGAACAATGTTAGATTTTAGTTAATATTTTGAAGATTCATTAAATAAAATAAAAAGTTGTATTAGCTCTCGTGGAAATTTTATATCAAACAAGTATTAAATTAGAGCAAAAAATAAATACACAAGCCGTGCTGGGTGTAAAAGCAAATTTATATCAATTCCAATTATCACGTAGCAATTAATCAATTCTAATTATTACTCTAATTTAATACTTTTTTGATTTTAAATCTCACCAAGCCTTTATTGTTATTTGTTATAATTGGACATTTTATATTTACTACTATTCATATTTATATTTCTCGTTTTTTTGTGTGATTCTTGTCAGAACAAAATTGTTGTGATTTAATGCCATAATTTATGTTTTGAAAAAATAAATTTGTTTGATTTTAGAAAACTTTTCAATTTGTTTTTTATAATCAAAATGTGTCCCAAAAATTTTTTAAATTTATTACTTCAATTATGTTGTTAATATATTGTTATTTATTTTATTCAATATGCATCTTCCTAAAATCAAAAAAGAGCTAAAAAATAAGATGACGAATTATTTAGATTAAAGTTACAATCTTTAATTACAATTTTTATTTGCATTAATTTGACAGCTACGTATGTTTTTCTCTTTATGACGTTTAAGAACAACAAAATAAACTTTTTTGCTCTCGAGAAAAATTGAAAATAATCTCGCGGCATAACTTCTCGAAAAACAGATTATCACAGCCGCAGCCGGTTCGATCGTTCTCAACGAGCCAGCAGGTTTCGCCGGATTCATTAGTCTCTCGCGAGGAGCAAAAAGCGGCGCCTAATCTTTCGCGTTCGGCGCAATTTTACACCATGTCGCTAATTAACCCGTGAATGCGACGACAAACTGCGCTCCGAGTGGAATCTCACGGCGACGATAAGGATTCATAAATTATCGCGGCGGCCCATTACCTCTCCGGCCGGCGCGTCCCGGACGGTCGATTAATAATCGAATTTATTGGAAGCTGCCAATTGATATATCGGATTAGTCTCTCATTTGTCCACGTTTACGAGCGAATTCGCTCGTATAATAGCGGGTTTTATGAATGGCCGGTCAGCAGGTGGTACCCCGAGGGACGACGGGCAGCACCCACACGAAATCACCAGGCGCGTTTTTCTCTTTCCTCCTTTCCTTTTCTTTTTCCTTCTCGTCAGCAACTCGACTGAGGTGCGAATCGATGTTGTTGTTAATTGTACCATCACGACGCGACGCCGTGCAACGCGACGCCTTGAAACGTCTCACGTTAATCTCGTTGACGTTAAAGTTACGAGCCGAGCATCTGGATATCGTCACACGTATCCTCCTCTTCCTAGTCACACAAAACACGGGTGAGACGTACGCACGAGAGATCGCTCGTAAACGTTCCCGGGCGGAATACGTCAAGCGATTTTTAAACGTGGGAGGCGCGATGTATCTGACATTTCCGCTTAAGCTCGAAATATTCGATTTATTTACGAGTTTTGCTATTTAAACTGTTCCCGCGACACAATTTTCGATGATGTGAGTAGTACTTTCGGAGATCAGGTCGCCACGAATTCTAATACTGTAAGTGACGCGTTTTGATTGAAAAAATTATCTTCTCTCTACTGCGACAAGACTGCTTTATGAGTTTCTTCATCTTTGTATTATAAACATTAAAGTATATAAAAGAGTGCATTTTATATATTACACATAGATAAATATCAATTCTACTACTAAAACGATTACTCAACTTACCTTTTTTTAAATAAATAACGATTATCTTTAACAAAAATATTTTCTTGACAATTGTCTTAAAATATAGTCATCACACAAATTTTAGAAAAACTCTTTATCATATACTAAAAAAAAAGGAATTTATACTTTTTTGAAAAATATAAAATTGTATTATATAAAGAAAAATCAGAATAATAAGTAAATCAAATTTTCATTTTTTAATTTAATATTCTTAGTTGAAATATTAAATTACTAAGATGCAGAATATATTTTGAATAAATTTGATGAACTTAATAAATTTACGAATACATAAAATTATAAAATTTTTGAAATAAATCATATTTATTTAATTCTGGTATATATTTTTTGATGCAGAAGTTTATTTTAAATAAATATTACTTGTTTCAAGTACATAAATGATGAGAGTATTTTAAGAAAATATTTTTTGTAGAAATGACTGTTATACTTATATTGAGAGAAAAGTGTTTGTGACTATAATTGAATGATAAAGTAATTCTAGTTAAGAGCTCCATTTTTATAGTTATAAAATTATAACCTTTACTGCTTACTAATGATTACTGCTGTCCTTATAGTTCTATTAATTAAGAAAAAATTTTACTATAATCATGATGTAAAAAGAAAGGTGAAACAGGTAACCAGATGCGCAGTAGACCTATGGTCTCGACCAATCAGAATTGGGTCCAAATGCTGGATTTCACCAGATTTTACTATGGCTACAGCTTTGGACCGAAATTTCATTGGTATTTTTTCATCGAGTTACATCGAGCCGCCGACGATGCGCGTTGTTTCACCTTTCTTCTTACATCATGAGAATAATGATAATTTCAAATCAAATATTATACAGTAAAATATCAAGATGTGGATGATAAAGTAAAATCAACATTTTTATATAGTAAATACAATTATAGTAAATATAAGTAATTTTTCATTGTTCGCCTACTATTTATGTAATAATAACTATTAGTAAAAAGCATGGTTAAAACAACTATAAATGTATAGTTCTTATAGAAAAAAATTGTGAATTATAGTTAAATTATGATAATTGCAAGTATTCTTTTTTCTCTCAATGTAAAAGAAAAAAACTAAAAATTGAGTAATCGCTTAGCACAAGAATAATTTTCTGCGTAGGTTTGTTATTTTAGTTTCGAGCGAAGCATATTCTGAGCAGCAGACACTTTTTACATGATTTACTTTCTTTGCAAATAATAGTTACCGCAAAATCAAAATATTTGTCAAGAGATAGTATCCATTATTTAGCGTTTTTCCATCATTATTTAAAAAAAATTTTCACTTTATCCCATATAGATTTTGAATATTACATATTTGACGTAGAAAAGACAAATGAATGAATTTTGCTGTTATAACTATATAACACGTGCTCTTCGCAAACTTAATTTATTGCTTGAAAATGTCGCAATAGTAGTCCGAGTTTTAATTTGCATTCTGCTGAAATTGTGATACTCTGGGAATTATGTGATAACTGTTGTGATAACAGTTTCAACATTGCGTTAAAATGTGGTCGGCTTTCTCCTGTGGGTACGTCATCAACCTTCCGGGAATAATGAAAATTAAAAAGAATGGGTAGACATGTAAACGCTGTTGCGTGTAATTCGTTGTTCGCTGAATCGGGAGCATAAAGTATTTTGCATTTTTATTCCATTATGACGCTGACTGTACCAGGGGCAATAAAACACTCTGCAATTCCGCAAAATATCATAAATTAATTCGCCGCGAAAAAAAAACAGATGTACACACATTTGAGATTTTTATCACGATTTTAATTCATATTATGAAATAACATGAAATTTTTAAAATTTCTAATTCTGATAATTCTTCTAAACTCGAAAGTCAATATTATTTCCTTTTTATATTATAAGTACAACACTTTTTAAATATATTTGATAAGATTAATAGTCTAGTAAACAATTTCAAATACGCTCTTGTTCGCGGAAAGATGAAACCGCTTAATTATATACGTGCCTCGCGTTATTTCGCGTAAAAGCATGGCGTAAAAAATTATGTGTGTTTACGCAAGCGGGGTAACAGGAGAATATCATCAGGCGCCTGCTCCATTTTCCTCGAACGGCGTTTCGTGCCGCGAATTTACAGCGAATGAAAGATGAAGACCTGGGGTGCGAGCGCATATGCATCGCGTATTCGAGCGCGGAAACGTGTCGACATTAAATCAGCGTCGAATCTAAACATCGCAACACGCCGCGGCGATCCGCACGCGTCGTTTAAATCTCCTTGATGCATCCCACGTTACGGCGCCTGCAGAGACACATCTCGGGCTGACCGCAGTCTGGCGCGAATGCACGTTGAAAAGTGCATTCGCGCGGCATCGTGCAAGCAAATAGCGGCGGAAATATTTATCGCTTGCTCCCGTCCCGCTCGGTGTCCTACGGTATTTCCGGAGGAATCCGGCCGACGGAAGGGCCTCTTCATCGATCATATTTAATTGAAACCCAACACCTAATCTCTCCGAGTGCCTCTCTATAAATCTGAATTCACCGCCGACTGTTTTCACGAGGAACCGTTTTTTCGGTAAGACGCGGTGCCGCGAGAGAAGGAAGAAAAAAAGTAATAAAGAAGATAGCTCGAGGAGGACTGGCCGAAATGGATTGTTGTCCGTATGTATTTCCGAAACAGTCTAATAAATTGTTGCCGATAAAATAATGAATATTAAATAATTAAATTCGATTCATATAAATAGGATTGTCCCCAAAGATCAATATTATTGAAAAATTTTTTTCTTCAGTAGCATATTAGATCATATACTAAAAAAGATTTTAGTAATAGCTACCAAACGTTGAGGGAAATAATGCCAATTAAACGTTCAATTAATGTCATCAAAAATGATTATATTTTTCTAAACATTTAATAAGCATTATCAAATATAATAATGAATAAATAATTAACCGACTCTCGAAATAATTAATCAAAAAGAGGATAAAATGGCAAATGAGAGTCAAACGCTGTAGGTACAAAATGTGTGATGCGCATATATTAATATTAAAATCATGTTACATATACAACAAGTTCAATGTCCGGACGTTTCGATTCTATTTCTAGCCATTTTCAATGGAATCGTAAATATTTATAAAATAATCCCGTGGTGAGGAATAAAGATGTCCAAATGTGTGTTTTTCAACGGTTGTATGGGATAGTGTGTAA
The DNA here is from genome assembly GCA_003595255.1 of Solenopsis fugax. NCBI lineage: Eukaryota > Metazoa > Arthropoda > Insecta > Hymenoptera > Formicidae > Solenopsis > Solenopsis fugax. The sequence goes on along the minus strand of QKQZ01054299.1, from coordinate 7,235 downwards.
TTCGGTCCGTAATCATCTTATAAAATGACACACTCTTAATAAATTAAAAGTGTCTAGTCAAATGTTAAAATACTTGAAATAATCACTCACTACAGGAAGTCAAACGTGTAGGTACAAAAAAAACGTATTCGCAAAAATGTATTGCACCGTAATAACTTCAAAGATGATGTCTTAGTAAATTAATCAATAAATTAATGTCTCAGTAAATTAATTCAATAAATTAATGTCATACTGAATTACATTACTCGGACATTGTACTTGTGTATGTAATGTGATTTTAATATTAAACCTGAAATACAGCATGGGGTCTGGGAGATCCTCTTAAATAAACTTTACTCTTCTGTGTCATTCGTTGATCAACCATGGCGATCGATAGGGGAGACTTCAAACTTTTTTTCTGCCTAGCCCGAACCTTTTCTTTCTCATTCAGTCTTCATACAGCAAGCGATCGAAGTTTCAGGATTTCCAATACTGCGTTTAAAGGTAAATATATAGTATGCACATTACCTACAGAGCTTGACTCTCATTTGCCATTTTATTTATTTTTTTCATTCAAACATAATAATATATCTAACTGCTTGGTATTACTTACTATTTATATAGGAAAATATAATTATTATTTATGACATTAATTGGCATTATTTCACTCAACATTTGGTAGTTATTACCAAACTTTTTTTAGTGTAGAAGAGAGAGAAATTTTGCTCGTTCTCTCAAGTAGTCAATCGGCAGACAATCATTATTAACGGTCATACATAATAATTACATTACAAACACAATTTGGTTTGACAACACAATTTGGTTTCCTTCGCGTCATAAATCTTATTGCATCCTAAACGGCGGCGGTATATAGATAGACATTCATCGGGGTTGAACGAATTGAGCCTTTCGGAGCCTTGGTTACGCGCCAAATACGTCGCGATCGTTCATGCCGTTGCCAACCCGCCAATTACACCAAGAGCTGGTAGATTTCTTCCGTTGTATAAAATAGGAGAGACAGAGAAAGAGAGAGGGAGAGAGAGGGAGAGAGAAAGCCGAAGCCCGATCGGTGCCAATTATTTGTAACCGGTCGATCCTCCCGCTATCGATCCGCGCTTTCTCATGGATGTACTCTCGAATGATGGATACCGCACCAAAGTACTTCGGCTTAACCTGACTGTGTCATTAACTCTCGAGACGGTGCTGTTCGTCTTCGACACTCGGGGATCGAACGGCTGAAGAGGCCCTCTCCGTGGTCCTTCGTCAGCGCGCTTCAAACACAAGTAAATGCGCGAGATTACGATGCCAGAAGCGGATCGCTCGTATCGAGAAGCGTAAATTTGCATCGAGAAACCACAAGCCGAGACAGCCAAGCATTCTAGTCCTTCTTGAGTGTCTAGCGTTGTTCAAATTGGAGATTTTCTCTTCTCTTCTTCGATGTACAGAAATCGTCATCATCATTAAATCTTCAAGAATGGGAATTGCGATGTTATGAAATCGAACTTCAGAGACTTGAAACGTTTAATTTGAACGTTTAACCTCTTTTGCGATAGTATTTAAAACATGAATCATGTATTGCACGTAGAGATAAAAATGGTTGAAAAAAAACTAGAAATTTTAGGTAAAAGAGAATGTCAGTAAAAAAAACATTTTTTTACTCCGATTCTGAAAGTTATTTTTACTCAAATGTTTTTTCTTTCAATATTTGTATGTTATTGTTTCACATAGAATTCAGTTTTTGCATTCATCTGAAAGATTTCTATGCTGTAAACAATCAAAATGTATATACAATGATTAAGTAGTGATGGTCATGGATATACTGATTGAGGGGTCAAGAACTGAATTCAAAGCTCTTATTGTTTGAACAATCATTTCTCTTTTGTGTTTATTTAACCCTTAAACACACCAGTGGGTCAGAGAGACCCTATCTGAAGTTTCGAACGCTTGCTGTGTGAAAACGCAATAAGATAGGAGATTCGAACCAGGGGTAAAAAAAGTTTGAAATCTCCTCTTTCGATTGATGTGGTTGATTAACTTTATTGGTTAACTAGAATTCGAACGGCACGGCAGGAAAGTTTTGTTGGGGACTGTGGGACTACCATTGTGTGTGAGCAAAACTTTATTGTGAGTAATCTTATATAAAAAAGCCAAAACACGTTCGAACAGATCCGTTTGCGTATGTTACTCGCATATACTCTGTCTAAAGTTAGAATACTATATAGTGCTGTGAAAAAGGGAACTTCTGCGCAGGGTCCGAAATATATCATGAAACACATCAATTTTCAATTTTAAACACCTTGAATCAAAAATACCTCATATTCGCTTTGTTACATAAGTATATTTTTTAATAGTAATGACAATGACATAATTTTTTTTGAAAGTGTGACTCTTTAGCTTTAAAACGCCGTATTTTAAAGTCCTTAAAAGTTTTTTGTTGCAAAGATATGATTTTTTTTTAAAAAGTGGATTTTTAGACACCCAAAAATATCTCATATTCTCCTTATTATATTTTTTAAAAAGAATGACAATGCCATAATTTTTTTTTAAAGTATGATTTTTTGGTTTTAAAACGCCGTATTTTAAAGTCCTTAAAAGTTTTTTGTTGCAAAGATATGATTTTTGTAAAGAAAAAGTGGATTTTTTAACAATTTTTCGTTTTTGCTTAATGATGTTTCCTTTACAACTTCACAATAAATCATTTTTCGGCAATGTTGATTGTGCAGTCACATTTCTAAGATTCTGAACTTTCATTTAAAAAAATATTGTTGAAAAATATTGATTGTAATCAAAGTTATAGCTTTTCAAAGTTGAAAAAGTCTCTCGAAAATGTGTTCACGTATTTTACGGGATGTTTAAGGGTTAATCAGAAATTAACAAAAAAGAATTCGATAAGTCTTTTTATTTATTATTTATTTATTTATTTATTCATTTATTAACGAAAAGGCATATCAACTCATTAGAGACCGCAACAACGCAAGGACGTTTTGGTTTTGATTTAAAATTATAAATACATAAAATATTAAATAACATCAAAATAACTTTAATGCTGAATACCAAGTAAAATAAATTCTATATCTTTTTTTAGTATTTTGATAAAAAGTAGTTTTTTCAGTAAAAAAACAGGTTTTTTACTCCAAAGTTAAAAATATCAATTTTTAAAAATCTCTAATTATGTATCCGTTTTCCGAGCTTTGTTTTCACGCGAATGACTCAGTAATGAGTTATTTTTTCGATTAATCCTTTGCGGGATTAAAAGACAGACTTGTCAGAACGTAAAAGTTCATATTTAGAAGAGATGAGATTAAATCGCGCGGAACGAACGGTGCACGTGCAGGAATCGCTAGTCCACTCGACAACTCGATACTCGACCGAGTAATCTTCGGCTTTCCGGACATCATAGCGCTTTGCCACGCGACACCGCAGACTTCGCGGCGGGCACGGCTATCAGGTTTCGCCCCATTACACCTTCCATGTATTTATTACGGGTTCTCCCTTCTGTCGTCCCGCACCAGCAGGCCACCATCCCGTACCTCCTCGGCTCGTCCGGGTTCCTTTTCACTCGTCAACGTCTCGTGTTCCAGCCACTCTACACACGGCCAATCAAAACTACGAGCGATGACGTCTCCATTCACGGGGACCGAGGCCCCGTTTCACGTCACTTTTTCTCGAATTCCCTTCTTTTTTCGTCTCGCCCACTTGTGCCGCGCGCTAATTGATCCTAAGTGGGTTTTTCGGAGGGGAAAACCGTAGCCTCCTTCTCTCACTCCTTCTCTCAATCTGGCTCTTTCAAAGATTGTACCTAGTTCAGACTTATAGTCGCGCTCGAGTTGAACGGAAGAATGTGGAAAAGAACGACAAAAAGCCATGCGCGAGTACATGTATCTATTTCAACGCGCGTTGGAAAAACTTTACGAGCTTTGAGACGGAGCATTATAGATAAATTTAAAGAATCAGCGTGTGATACCAAATGCAGTGACTGTGGGAGTTTTATATACGGTTTCCGGTAACACAGACGCGTATTTTTAGCGATGTCAGAAGCTGAAATGACTTTCGGTTAAGTCTCCTATTAAATATCTCGGTGTTACGCGACTCCGCAACGCTGCATTTACATAACGTTTAACAAAAGGTGCGCTGCATCAAATTCCGCGAAAGAACTGGCTCCTGAAGCGAGACGCATTCGCGCTGGAAATATCGTACGTAAGCGCTCGTAAATTGGCAGTAGCGCGAGAACCCATTAAGAGGTTAACACAGCGGGTGTGCCTGCATTTGCATTGCCTTAATTGTTTCTAAATTAAAACAACGCCTGGCGCGGCCGATTGAGCCATGTTACGCGCTCGCTGACATTCGGGGGTCGCACAGTGGAACGGATTAGAAAAAAACTTGATCAAAATTCAATTTTCCAATTTCTTGTTGGAAAACTCAGATAAAATTTGTAAATCTAAAAATTATTGAATATAAAAAATTATAATAGTTATTCTCTTTTGAAAATTTATTTTCTACTTGATAAATATTCTATTAAATATAATGATCAATTTCATAAAAATTTATAAATAATTATGTAAGAGAAAATTGATAAAAAAATCGACATCCTAAAACATTTTGTGTTCGTTGCAGAAACTTGGCACAAATTTTTCTTGTACGTATGATCCACTCACAGCTGCAGAAACGTGCGGTTACAAAAGATACATCAAATTATAGATATAATCTAGCTTTATAATATCTTTATCGCATCAAAGTTACGCCGTTCTACACAGAAAAAAAATTAGTATCAAATCAACAACAATTCATTGTTTCATATATAAGTAAGAATATAAAGTCTCCTTGGAAGTATTTATAATCTCAAAGGGACATAATTTGCTAACATAAAGAAATTTTGTTTCTTCATGTAAGCAAATTATGTCTTATCAAATTCTTCCAAGAAAATTTTATATTCTTGCTTATATATGAAACAATGAATTGTTGATTTGATAGTCATTTTTTTCTGTGTACATATTTTAATTTATGTTGAAAATTGCTATTATAATTTATTAAATTGGAAACTTTTATGCTTTCTTAAAAAAGAGAACAAAAATTACTTATCTGCTATTTATTTGCAACCTCTTTTATTTTTCCATAGTTTTCTTCTTCAAGTATAAGCAATTCATGTGTCGTCATTATCCGACAAGTATTTGACTTCTTTCTTCGATAATTCTTCTATGTTTGATAGTAAAGGATCAGAATTTAAAAGCGTTTGTATCAATTATAACTGCACGTTTCTGCAGCTAAGTTCTTTAAAAAGAACTTACGCAAAGTTTCTGCTACAAACACAAAAAAGTTTCATAATGTGCATTTTTTGTCCATTTCCTTATTACTCTATAGTTACTTACAAGTTATGAAATTAATTATTCTTAACAATAAAAACAAATTAATCATGTTTAACAACATATATTTAGCGAAAAACAAATTGAATACAAAATAATCATAGTAGCAATTTGTCGCAAGACTATTGTAAATCTTGGAGCAGATCTTGACAAATTCTTTCAGCGGAACGTTATGATCTGCTTTCTCATTCTGCTCAAGTCTTCCGAAAAATTCTGCAGACAGATTCTTGCAAGAAACTTGCACGTACCCGCTGTAAGAATTGCAGCATTCTTTCGCGATTCACATGTCACTTCTGCTGAAAGAATTCTATGTTAATCTGCTGACAGACTGCTAGCAAACTGTTTACAGACTGCAGTTACGGGAAGAATCTGCTTCAAGATAGCTCGATTTCTGCAACAAGTATCTGCAAATATTTCATTTGCATGTACAGTGCACGAATCTTGCAGCATACTGCCAGCAGGGTCGTATCGGGAATAATCTTTTGCACACCTGATTCACTTCTACTACAATTAACTGCACGCAGATTCTGCTCTGCAGAAAATGCTACTACACTGAGAGAGAAAATTGTAGTGGTGACAACTATAAGGGGACAACCATACAAATTTTGTTAATATAATTATAATANATATAATTATAATATATAGTTAAGTGAACTATATTATAGTTATTGCAACTAAGTTTATGGTTAAGAGAACTAATAAAAAATAGTTGTAATTACTTTATTATATAGTATACTACAACTATTATTTTATTAGTTCTCTTAACCATTAATTTAGTTGCAATAACTATAATATAGTTCACTTAACTATATATTATAATTATATGAACAAAATTTGTATGGTTATCCCCTTATAGTTGCCACCACTAAAATTTTTTCTCTCTGTATAGAGTAACTATATTATAATTTTTTTACATTTAGGTTTAACAAATGAAATTTATCTTAGTTTTGTAACACAAGAAATTGGAAATTCTTTAATTTTAACCAGATTTTTTCTTATCTCTCCCACTGTGCATCGTTTGCATCGCCGCCGGTGTCGCACTCGGTCGCACGAATTATCGCGCGGCTCGCCCCGGTCGCGATAACTCAGCCGAGTCGTTGGCTCGGCGACAAACGCGTCCTTTTTTTCCGCCTTCTTTCTTTCCGGAAATGATTTAAAACTCTCGCGTACACGCGTGAAAAAGCGCATACGGGAAAAGAGAGAAAGCGCCAGGACACGGTTTTTGTAGCTAACGGCGTCGAGGAACGAGCCGGTCTCTTGGGCGCTCGCGTGGTGCCGAGCTATCAATTTAATCGTCCACTGACGAATGCACAGATCGGTTTTCTTAAAGTGCTCGTTTCTTTTGCTCTCTCTCTCTCTCTTTCTTTCTCTCCCAGCCACCGTTTGTCCCCCTTTCTCCATACTTCTTCTCGCGTCACCGTCTCCTTTATATATCTCGCGATATATGCGTTCGTTTCCCCCGTTAACTCCTTCGTTATCCATCGTTCTTCTCTCCGCCCTTCTCTTCGTCACCGTGTCATCTGGCATTCCTTTTCCACCGTCTGCTACTACATCACCGATTCGGCTTCCCCGCACCACCTTTCACGCGTTCTCGCGTGCAGCTCTTTGTGTTTCACCACGTCTTTCGGCGTATCTTTCCTTCGTTCACCTTCTTTGTTCCCTTTGTGCCCCCCTTTTCTTCCCTCCGAGGGTGAGGCGTGCCAGCTTCGCTGCAATGAATGCCTCCTCCTCGGCAGTCATATATCCATGTGCCGCACCCTTAAATTATGCGCGCAATTACGCGTACTCGGAACGCGTAAGCACATCGGCGATGCAGACGGTGCACACGCGGGTAAGTGCATCAGCTGGCAGAGGCGCGAAAGAGGCCAAGATTGCCGGATGCGACCGGGCGGCCGC
>QKQZ01054288.1:0-12825 GCA_003595255.1 Solenopsis fugax | reverse complement strand
CGGTGCCGCGGCTGGAGGCGGGATAGAGAAGGGAGGGTAGAACAGGGGGGACCTAGCGAAATCCAGCCACTCCGCTCGATCTCCCTCGAGGACGCGTTAACGATCCTCAATTACCGCACCCTCGTCAGCTCCCTCGCCCAATCTCTCTTTTTTTCTCTTTCTCGCCAATTTTCTCTCTTTTTCCGCGCTCTCGATCACTCTTTCTTCCTCGCTCTTGTTATGAATTATTCGTTTCCTCTTTTCTACTTCCCTTCCCCCTTCACCCTTCCCCCCTCACACGAGAGGACTTTTATCGTCTATATAAAAAAACTTAGAGACTATAAAAGGGAACATCAAGTATACCTTCGTAGGTTGTATTTTTGGCGAAATAAAGAGTGCTTACCAGAGAATTTTTCATTAGACACTGTATAGGCATACCGTTTAAAGCTTCAATATTATAAATATCTTTTTAATAAAGGAGCCTCAAATTACTAAAATCCACTAGTGACAGATTCAAGTAATTTTTCACATGACATAACGATCAGTCAACATTTTTTCGTTGCATCCATTGATACTCTGTATTTATTTTCACAATTTCACGTAATATTTATTTCAAATAAATTTAAAATTGTAATATGAATATGATGAAACTCTTCCTCTAACATATCTACTGATTACATTAAATATAGAGCTTTCGCTGTATTGTTTAATCGATAAAGCAAGCTCAAGTAGTAATAGTGATTAATACATAAAACAATCACTAATTATTGGCGCATGATTCGATTAATTTGTCTGTAAAACCGATATGCGAAAAATCGTATAAGTAAGGCTCTCCGGACAAAAATATCCGTAACGCGTGACATTATGTTAAATACTGATATTAACACAAAAAAGATCTTAACGTAACGCTTAACATTACGATTTTTATTGTACGTTAATATAAGTTTATTATTACGTATAGATTTAAGTTTAAAATCAGTACTTGACATAGCGCGTTACAGATATTTTTGCGGAGAGCCTAACACTACGATCGCACGGAGTTTACTTGATGAGACTATGGCATGTTTATGTTAAAGGAAAACATCAAAATTTAAAAAATATAATTTTTATTTCCCTCCCGCCTGACTGCATCCATCTCGATTTTTATATATTTAGATAGCAAAAAGTAATTATATAGCTTAAAATTGTGAAAGAAATAATTGTCTTTTTTTTAAAAAAAATTAGAAAACATTGATATTTAAGTCATTTTTAAACATTTGCCCTCTTATGCACATTTCCACCAATGTAGATTAACTTTGATCTCAGTTTAACTTACTCTTTATCTTTTTCCAATTCTTAGAACTAAAGAAAGATAAAAAGTAATTTAAATTGAGATTACACAAAGTTAATCTGCGTTGGTGAAAATAGGCATTAAAGGCTTCAGAATGATTTAATAAAAGTCAGAATAATTTAATCATTTCATTAATTTAATTTAATTCCATTAGAAGAATTATGTATATTTTCAACAAAATTTCTACAACACGCTAATAGAAAATTTGTTTTAATGAAAGAAATACATTTCCTTAAAACCATATATTTTGATGCAAATATATGCTTGTTCTGCTTAAGTAAAAATATTAATTTTTAAATAGACATATTACCTTAAGTATATAGTTTTATATTTTTACATTATTTACATTTAAATAATGATTTTACAAATAAGCTAATAATGAATGATTTCCAGCTATGACACACTGATGTTCACAATGTACATTGTGTTCCACTGTGTAAGGTTCTTGTTGGAATACAATTAGAGCTCTACAACTTAATTTCTAATAATACTAATGACTGAACAATAACCTTTTTCCTCTATACAACTTAAATTATGTTCATATTATAAATGAGCATAATGAACATGTTAGAAATAAAATATTTTAGAAAGTTGATGACACTGAGATGTATTTTACACTCGTACTCAGCTTCTTTACAGTGTCAAGTAGTGTAACACTATATCACAGTTGGAACACATTGTGTTGGAGTGTAACGCTGTGTTCCAATTGTGACACAGTGTTACACTGCTCGACACTGTAGAAAGCTAAGTGGAAGTGTGAAAAATATGTCAGTGTCATTAACTTTTTAAAATATTTTATGTTTAACATGTGATAATCATGTTCATTTATAATATGAACATAATCTTAGTTGTATAGAGCAAAGAAGATTATTGTTTAGTCATTAATATATCGGAAATTGTTTACAGTTTTGTGTTCCAACAAGAAACTTACACAGTGGAACACAGTAGGTGCTTTCCATTTAGTGACACAAGTCGACACAGGCATCATTCTATCTTTGTTACTCATTGAATATAAAAAAAAGATAAAACAATGCTTGTGTCAACTTGTCATTAAATGGAAAGCACCCGCTGTGTTCTACTGTGTAAGTTTCTTGTTGTAACACAAAATTGTAGACTTAGTTTCTGATATACTTCATATAGATGAACATGATTGTCACATGTTAAACATAAAATATTTTAAAAAGTTGATGACACTGACATATTTTACACACTTGTACTTAGTTTTTTACAGTGTCGAGCAGTGTAACACTATGTTACTTATTGAATATAAAAAAAAAGATAGAATGATGCTTGTGCCGACTTGTGTCACTAGATGGAAAGCACCCATTGTAAAGTCCTAGCTGGAAAAAACCATTATTAAACTTAATTAGTTTTCTTAGATTAAAAAATCTAATTATCTTGAATATATAAAAATAATCTAATAGTAGATATTTTCTAAAACTGCAAGATTATTTGATTAAAAATGATTTCTTCATTTTATTTACATAAATATTTCAATTAAGAAAATTTCAACTTGATTGCAAGCAAATAAGCTATATTCATCGAATAGATAAGTTTTTTGTGTTAAGTAATTTTTGTTTCAAGATTTTTTTCTGTCAGAGTATAAAAAGACATTTTCACATTGAGCTAATATAGCCCATAATAGCGACAATTAGGAATTGCTTCGCGGCGTACCTTCCTCACTGCGTCTTTTCTTGCTCGTAATTTCGTCGTTCCCGTGTCGTTGTACTCGAAAGAAATTACCCGTTCTTAACCCGCGGTAACGCGAAGGGCAGAGAGCAATGCGGAAGCAGGTGAATGATTAATTACGCGAGCATTAGCAGAGATGAATACACTTACCGGCCGATGTACCAATATAACCTCATTACCACCTCGCCGGCCGCGCTATTGTTGTGGGCGTTCGTCCGCTCAAGGATACCATCCAATTAATGCGACGCCACGATCGACCACCTCTTTACACACAGCACTCTCAACACTCCACACCACACTCGCGATACGCGCAAACGAGTAAATCGCACGAAACAACGGCATTTGCACGACATCCCGCGATTCCAATTATGTGACGTTCGCAGCGGCGATAACATTGGTGATTATATCGTTTCTGAAAATTGCGACAACTGATCTGCCCGGTTGATCACGTCGCTACAAATGATCGCGCGCCTAAAAGAATGTCTAAAGGATGCGTTATACCTTCTCTTATCACTTTGATCCCATTTCTCATTATACGCAATGCATACGGCACATATCCGTTAACTTCCGAAAGTTTCGAAAAGTCGAAAACGCGGCGACACCTTCACGCGGGTGGTGTGAGGTGGCGCCCAGTGGCGCCCACCGCCCAGCTTCATTCGCGAGGGGTACCAACCGCGAGTGGCGCTCGGTTGCCCTGCGACCTGCGACTTTCTTGTCGTGCAGTTGTCACAAATTTCAAATTTTTCCTAAAACCAATGCGTGAGTTAACGAACGTCGCGAGCGACCGCGCGCGTTGTGTCTGCGACGTACGATCTCCGCGGCTCTCTTATTCTACATCCGGAGTGCATCGCGAGTGATCGCGAGTGGCCGCGAGTGCTACGCGAAGTGACGGGTGAGTGCCGCGGCCGGATCGCATAATAATTAACCCGCAAATCTGTCATCGGTGATCATCTTGCCGACGTGCAGGAGCGAGCGTACAATGGCGGTGCTAACAACGGCTTTGTAACCGGCGTCTCGGAGCATCGAGCAAGCACGTCACGCACTCCCAGGAGGAAGGAAAGCTACGGCGTACCCGGAAGGGTCGGCGGCGGTGTCATCGGCGAGGACGATCGAGAGCTCGGTGAGTGAAATATTATATTGCTAATTATCCGCTTGTCTCGTTCGGGTCGACCCGACGCTCGTCGCCCGTTGCGTCACAAGGACTTTAGCATTTCCTCCTCGTACCGCCATAACGAGGAAATGTGGAATGCAGGTTTTCTTCGTACCTGGGGAAGGGGGGGGGGAGTCGGATACAATTGGGGCGATCCACGAATAGATCCATTAAGTAAACTCCCGCTAAGAATAGGCGGGGCATCCAACATTTTTGAGGGACACACGGCCGGTTTCTTTAGGACTCCGCCCTGCAGCTCACGAAGCCGGAGTCTCGAACAAAATAGTCGTCATCTCGAGCCGATTCCCGCACGGATTAGAGATGGCGGGAAGTCGAGGTCGGCCCTGACGTAAGCGCCTACCCGCGTGCAGATACACAAATACGCTGACGCCTTTTCGCGTATCGCATTCCAAGAAGCGCGACATACACCGCGCGAGGAACGGCGGCCGTGTTACCAGGCCGCAGATCGGTCGCGTGGGATTAGTCGCGATCGACGAGAGCGGCCGACGGAATCGTTCACCTCGCGCGGCTCCGGCTTATTGAATTTATTAGCGGCGTCGATCGCCGACGGCGCGCGATCGTGATCTTTGATGCAAATGCCCGGCGCCGTCGCCGCCGCATGCAAAGCTGCTGGCCTACCGCGATAGACGGCCGGTAACAAGTGGGTGTTAGCGCGCTCGGGATATTTTTACGCTTTTTAAGGCTAAAACCGATGCAATCTTAGCTACATTTATTCACTTAATATTCAGATATTTAAACGTTTAAAACGACACGTTGAACTAAATACGTAATGTAGATTAATCAGGAAAAAATTCCTCTTTTTTTCCCTTTTTTTTGCATAAGTGATCTGGGATAATTTTTACAAGCCATTGTTATTAAATACATATTGTATATTATTGATTGCTCTGTAATTTATTAATGTGTAAAAATATTATGTATACATACATATTAATATCCTCTGAAAAAAAGCAAGGAGAAATCTAGAAAATATTAATTAAGCAGAAAGAGCACATTAAGTAGCTTTTATTATAATCAGGGTTGGATAAGTTAATATATTTTTCTAACTAAATTAATTAGTTTCTAACTAAATTAAAATAAGTTAATATTTTATAAAATTAATTTAGTTACGTTATATAAAACTTACATGAGCAAAAAACTAACTCAATTAAAAGTTACGTTGAGATTAAATTAAGTTAAATTAAAAATTAATTTTGAAAAGTATTATTCATATTAAATTAGAAATTCATAAATTTGTAAAGTTAGATTACTCAAAAAAATTATAATATGCATTGTCAAACAAATTTTTAATATTTTATTTGTAAATTAAGTTTATATGGAATAACAAAAAAATATTTTTTATGTAGAAATGTAATTTTTCTTTTAATTTTTGTTTCTTTTACATAGATAAATTTTTAAGTTAGGAAAAAAGTGAATAAACTAAAGTTATTACAAAAATAACTAACTAAAGTTAAAAATTAACTAAGTTAAATTAATAATTTTTTAACTTTATTATTTAATACTATCCAACTGATTATATAACAATATTTCCAAAAAATGAAATTAATTGATTAAATGCTTTTGGTGTTTTTCTTATAATTATAAAATTCGTAAAAAATAGAAAAAAAAATATATATAATATCCATTTTGTAGCAATTTAAAACAAGACTAACCATAAATCGTTATCATAAAATCATTTATAGTGTTTGCTCTTGCAGAATTATTAAAAATGGTTTATATTTCTATTTATTTGTTCATTATACTATATAAATATAAAATTACACATGAAGTATTTTTTAATAAAAATAAACATTTATGGAAATATAATATAAATAACTTTTTGTATTGTGTATATAAACAAAGATATTAATAACTTATAAACTTTTTATCTCATTCAAAAATTCATATTATTTCGAATCTATAAACTCTTATAAACCATATTTGACTTTAGAATATAAACGATCAGCGAAGTGATTTTTACAAGTCATTGTTATTAACTACATTATATTGTATATTATTGATTTTCTTTAATTTATTAATATCTAAGAAAATTACGTATATAGATTTAATCAATCAATTAAATAAATATTAATCAATCTTCTGAAAAGAGTAAGAAGAAACCAAGAAAATATTAAACCGAAGAAGCACGTTAAATAGCTTATTATAACAATATTTTCAAGCAATGAAAAAAATCGCATTTGATGATTTTTGAATGCTTTTATATATTGGGAGGGATAATTTCAACAGATCAGGGGTATCAAAAGAGGTATGGATTTTGAATTAGTAAAAAAAAAATTATTGTAACGTGAGCTTCATTTTTCTAACGCTGAGGTGTAAAAAACGCCCTAGGTGATTATTCTCGGGTTAAACTGCGATAAAAAAAAATCAGCATTTCTCTTTTTATGTGCAACTTGATGCAACGCTATGCGGAAGATATCGCGTATTTACGGGTGCATCAGATACGTCAAATAAATCCGTCGGAAATAAAAGCGAAACATCCGCTTAGGCGTAGGCGAGACCTGTGTATGTGCGCGTGCTATTTGGGTCGAATTCTTCCTCCCAATATCGGTGTAGTGGCGCGTCAATTTGGTCTTGCAATAAGCGGTCTCTACATCTCGCGGCCTTGACATCGACCGTTGCGAGCTACGCAGTTGTAACAACCAAGTGCATCACCGATATCTGCCACCTCCTAGAACGACTAGCGAATACACGATCGTAACAGCATAAACAACTTTGGCATAACAGGCCTGAATTCGCTGGAGCATCTCATTAACATTTGCCGCGTTAGGGAGCGGAGAGAGAACGGTACGGGGATGTGTGTACAGAGTTCGATTCAATTACTGCGATCGCGGTATAGAGCAGCTCGCGCAATGCGAGCCATCCATATTTTACACAAGTGGTGGTGGTCGATGACGAATCTTGGCGCCCGCACACCCCGCGGTGATCGGTTCGATGCTACTTTCGCGAATGACGGTGCATCGACGCCAACGCGCGAAGTGATCTTTATAGATACCGTTGGCCTTGTCCTTGACATCGACCGCAGCGTCCTGACGCTACGCAGGCGGCCCGTGGTTACATCGAGATACCCGATACACGCGGAACAGCCGGGAAAATGTACTCGTGGAGGGATTTACCTCGTCGGAGGGTATTTAAAGAGGGTATAGGGGACGCGATCTATATCAGAGGACGAATGGGTGGTAGATTTATACGTAGACCGTTTCATAAGATTACGTAAAACTTTTCGGAAGCTTTATCCTCCGACCGGCACGAGAGAGAGTGTAACAAGCGTGAATAATATTTCCGTGATCTATGAATAGCACTCTTTTTTCATGATTTCTTTACGCTCTATACGCTAGAGCGCGAGTTGTAACTTGCGACTCCGCTAACTACTTGTTCCATCGTTTTATCGTGCAGAGAGTCTCGAGTTATTTCTGGTTTTACATCGACATTATGCACAAAACAGAAGTGCCCGAAATAAAACAAGGACAAGTTCGACTAATCTCGTACAACGCGAATAAGATCATATTCCCACTACTATTTATTAACACAGTACGCATCGGTTGACTGGTGGACAGAATTGGACGTCTGTGTGTAAACAATATCTAAGTGTAGACTGTACTTATCTCTTTACCAGTAATTTATGCACGTTCTGCATCAATATTTATTAAACTTCGTCTCCAATAGTTGTGAAAGAAACAGAAATGCAAAACAAAAACAGTGGAATAATTTAGAATGAGAAGGAATCCAGAATTATCTAATGTATATTGGAATAGAAATGATATTTATTTACATATTCTTCTAAATTAAAAATATTTTATAATGTGAAAGTAAAAAAAGATTATTTACTCTTCATGTTTTTGGGCTTCGCCCTCGGTTTTTTACCACGATTGCCACTTTTCTTCCCACGTCCTTTAGTTTTTTCCTTCGCTTTCGCCGCGCGTAAATCTTTCTTCATTCTCGGATCGACTACTTTATATCGACCTTTCACCCCGGGAGGCCGTACAGCCCGCTTCTGTGTAGTACGTTTCTTTGCTACGATATATGTAACTTGTTTTTTTGGGTCCCGCCGAGCTTTCTTGTACAATCTAAATCAAATATTGAATTAGGTTAGTATATTCATCACGTTGGACGTTTAAAAATCGTACTTACGCTTTAGCTTGTCTGGCCTTCTCCTTGTCACTGATATCTGCATTTTCCATCAATGCTTCCACCTTCTTATTGGCCTTCTCTAGTTTGCGCATTGCGCGTTTCTTTTTCCTTGCTTTAGCCTCCATTACTTTCTTAACAGGTCTTACATTCAAGTCCTCCACCCTCTTTTTATATTCGTCGGCAAGTTCTTTAGGTACAGGCACTTCCTTCCTCATATGTTTCTCCTCATCCTTTACAAACCAATCAGGTAATTTCTCGTCGTTAAACGCATATCTATTCCAAGCTGAGTCTATCAAGTCTCTTCGAGATTTTTTACTTTGAATCAGCAACGATCCGAGTGCTAAATCCTCGGGAGTCAATTTTTTTTTCTTCGGTTTTTTATCTAATTAAGTACAAAAGAACATGTACGTTATAAGAACAAGCTGTTAGTAATTATTATTTTCAATCACACAGTAAAACATCGGTTCAACTTTTGCATAGATCTGTACATTTTAGCAGAATTTTTTGTACGGTTCATCTTTCCTCTTTTTTTTTTCTCCGTGAAAAGAAAACAAAAAAAAAAGATGAATCGTGCAGGAAGTTTAGCTAAAAAGAGCAGGTCTCATGTAAGCAAACGAAATTTTTTACCTGCTTCTTTTGATACTATTTCAAAGCCGTGCTGTCCACCGATCTTCTTCGATTTTTTGTTAGGTGCCATCATTTCTTCCACATCATAATCGGAATTTGAATGATCACTTTCACTGATTTTGTGCTTTCGTTTCTTTTCCTCTACTTTCTCTTGCGTTTTCTCTTCTTCTCCGAGGACATGTCCACCTATTTTCTTGTACTCCTTTATCAGTTTATCTAATTCATAATCTGCATCATCTTCATTTTCTAAATTTTTAAATGCATCTTTCTCAAACCAAAGTGCTGCCTTGTGAATTCTTTTAGTTTCTTTGTCCCGAAAATCGAGATCAGTTAACAACGGGTTACTTTCAGGATTTTTAAATTGTTGCTTCTTTTGCGGTTTATTAGTATTTTCATCGTCTGAATCGTCCAAACCTATATTGCAATAATAATTTTACAACTTTTGTAACAAAGTTAAAAAGTAAGTTAGAAACGAAATATAAATCTTTTAGCTATGAGAAAATATTATTTGGATAATTGCATGGAAATAAAAATTAATATTTTATGCATTATACCTAGTCCAGATTTTTCGCTGTTTGTATCGTCATCCGATGCATCAGTATCACTGTCCTCACTATCTTCTGATTTATAGTATAAACCCTTACTGTCCAAATGACCCAAATCTTTCTCATAAAAAACCGTTTTCGGTTTAATTTCCTCATCTGAGTCTACATCGCTTTCTGCTACGACATCAGGCATTTGATTTGTAATTTGTTCTAATTGCTCATAGGTTTGAATCTGATTTAATTTAAACAAATTATCTGCTTCTAATTTAGGTCCTTCGTCGCGCTTATGAACCATTTTTAAATTGAGACGTTCGTTCAACTTCTGCCTATCTTTCTTAGTTTTCTTTTTTTTGCGTTTTAATTCTTTTGCTTCTTCTTCCCGGAGTTCGACGATCTGTTTTTGAATTGCCTCATCTTCCAAATCTTCCTCTTCTTCGAGACTAACGGCAGGTGCGGTAATTTCTTCTTCAGTATTCTTCGCTTCCTCATTTGTTTCAGTTTCTGTCTTTTTTAACGCTTTCCACCAATTAATTAAAAGTTTCAAATCTTTTCGTCCAAGTACTTTAATATCTTTGCAACATTCCCTAATTTCTTTAGTCGTTTTTTCGTGTTTGTCGATAATTTCATCATCTATCACTATTTCAGAAGCATTTTGTAAAGCTTCTACCGCGTCCTCACTGGCAATAAACTCTTTTGCAGATAATTTGTGATATAATGTGTAATCATTCTCAGGGTATCCCTCTACTTTACGTTTTTTCTTTTCTGGATGAAGAATATTTAATTTGTTCGTCATTTCTATTTGTAATTCAGAAAAGACATGCTTTGGATCAAAGAACTTGGGATCTACTTTATCAGGAGCAATATAATATTGACAAACTACAAAAATTTCTGCAGATTCAGTACGTGATGCCTGAGGTTTAGTAGCATGTACCTATAATTAAATTCATAATAGTAAAATAATATATAATAAACATTTTTAAAAATATACTATCTTAAAATGATATTGAAGTGATAGACAATAATTGTTTTTTAAATGGTATTAATCTAAAATGAAATACCTTTTCAAACAATTGCTTTAGCACCCAGATCAATGGATGATAATCCTTAGAACGAAATACTTTTGTTATAAACCAACCGCCAGATCTTAAGAATTGAGTAGCTAATTTAAGAGCTGACAATGTCAAAACAGATTGCTGAAATGCGTCATGTAACCAATTTTTTCCTACATTTGGAGCACCATCGTTCAAAACGACATCAGCCTTCCATGTTTTCAATTCACGTGTAAGAGCTGCTTTACATTTATCTGTTGTAATATCTTCCACAAGACTAAAACATCCTGGGATAGGTTTTATCGGAAATAAATCTACACCAACAACTACTGATGACATGGGCATATTTTGCCTGGCAACTTGCATCCAGCCGCCAGGTGCAGCACATAAATCGATGCATACTCTGGACTTTTGAAGAAATTGAAATTTCCGATTTAATTGAATTAACTTGAAAGCAGCACGTGATCTATAACCTAAACAAAACATTCAATTTTAGTAATTGTTTTGATGATATGATTAAATGCTAAACGTTTGATTTAAATACTATTGCACTTTGAGTTTTAATACAGCTTTTAATTTAGTAATCAACCAATATGTGTGTGTGTATAAAAATAATTAATATTACTTACCTGTTTCTTTAGCTAATTGGTAATATTTATCTTTTCTCTGTTTTCCAATCTTCGCTTTTTTCCCCATTTTAACTTACAAAATATTAATTTTTTTTATAAGAATAAATATGCACTTATTAAGCGTGGCCAAGCATGGTCTTCTATTCAACGTTTATAATATTAGGTTAGGAACACAACCTGTTCTACTTGAACATAGTAATAAGTATTGCCAACTTAGCAACGACAAATTACATTATTTTTGTGTAATCTAATTGGTAGAAATATAAAGTTGTTGAGTGTTTTAATTGGTCTTCGAGTAGAGACTTTAAAATTATCCAATTAGCAAATAAAACTGTGCGTTTAATAACACCCCAAGTGTTCGTATGTATTATTTTATCTTTGTTTAGTAATAGACAAAATAGTTGCAATTCTTTTTTTTCAATAAGTTTCGGAATGTAGTCTATTTATCGAGAGATTTAACATAATTGGTTGTTATCTATGGATCCAACCAATTACGTTCTCCGTTTGACGAGACTGCATTCCAAAACCCATCGAAAAAAGTGTTGCAACTATTTTGTCCACCACTGTTCATCGAATATTAACAAGGATAAAATGTTACTGGAAGCATTCGGATGATGTTCCTGAACGCTGCCTAGAGCAGCCTAGAGTAGTTTAGTATTAAAAGGATGTCAGTCTGTTTTCTCTTATAAATTTGTGCATGACTTCAGTGCATATACTGGCACACACTGGCATACACTTTAATATAGCGTAGATCACGTAGATGTAACTCCGTAGTGGAGTTGTTTCTTTATACCTCAATTTTATACACGTAATTATAGTAGCTATTCATAAAATACATTATCTTTACAATATATAAGAAGGAAAAAATGTGGAAAGTTGTATTTCGTGGAATCCGAGAAACATTAGAGCGACGTATTTGTCGCACCAACGTTTATTCGCAGTCGTCGCAGGATAATGCAAAAAACGAAGTCAAAACAAGCTTGACATGCCAACAGAAATTTCTTCCACCAGTTGTCCTAACCTGTGATAAGGGTTTTTGCGGATCGGCCAAAAGCGCCGGTGCTAAAAGCAATAGACATGATTCCGATTGGAATACCAAGCATAGTTGGTCAGAGGCTGTTGGCTGGGTAAATATGTTTTCTACAACAAGACCTATTATAATGTTATGCAACATTTCTTGGCAATATAAAAAAATCTTTATCGCTAATAAGACTTGTATTTATACTTTATTAGTCCAGTGTACTGGCGGCTGGATGGGTCGTATGCCAAACTCTTTGTCTCCGCAAAAGAGCCTTTGACAGAGATAGCAATGAGACCTTGAAAAACAAATTATATGATTACTCTGGAGTTTCATCAATACTTATGCAATTGTTAAACTTACAACCAAGAAAAATCCTACCTGTTACCAACTGTATTGGTACTAGCAAGAAAAACTCAAAAAATCTGCAGGATTCAGATTCGCAATGGACTGCAGAGAAATCATTTGGTCCTATCACCCTTGAAGAGGTGAGGATGTTATTTTGCAGGCATTATACTCTATAATGATGCATAAGCAAACATTCAACTAAATGAAAAATACAGTCTTCTTAAGCTGTTAAAAAAGATACTATAGTCTATATCTTTTTTAAATAAAATTTTCATACACACACACTATATATATATATATATATATATATATATA
>QKQZ01054287.1:0-24539 GCA_003595255.1 Solenopsis fugax | reverse complement strand
TTCCGTCTTTACACAGTAAGCGTTCGAAGTTTCATATGGGGTCTCTCTGACCCACTTACGTGTATAAGGGTTAAAATAATTATTTTGATTGATGATGCATGTACTATCATTGCAGTACCAAGGTTTCGTGCTTTTCGAACGGAAGCTTCTAATGTAGTAATGGATTTCTCGAGTAGGACATTCTTTTGACTTTTCATGTAAGTAAAACTTATTACCGAGGAACAATATCGGAAAATCGTACGTACCCACGTCGGTGAGAGGTCACGCGTGGTTGTGGCACTCGTAAATGTGTCTGCGGTAACCGAAAACGGTGATCCAGAAATGGCTGAAAGAATATCGGAGCCGATTAGTAATTTATGGCTGCAGGCCACGGTGGTTAGCCTGTACGTACTGTAGCGACGGCATGAGAAATACTATTAGCTACAAAATTCGTGGACTCACGGCGTTGTACGTGCGCCGAATATTGCGAGCGCCATCGAAACGACCACCTTATTTCGAAATGTCCTACTTTTTTCTAAAAAATAGGAAGCGCTAAGGTTTTTTTCGTAATGCAGTCGGACTTTTTTTGGCGGCATACTATTACGCGTCGGTAGACGTACATTGGAAAATCATTGGCTGTTACGAAATTGTAAAGAAGTTTTATCTTCGTTATTTGCGAGAAAAACTCGATTAATATTGAAATATTTCGTTTCGCGCGTATTGTGTGTGTGTGTGTGTGCACAATACACGCAATACATTACGTATGCACATACAAAAACGTGCATACGTCGTTAATGAATACGCTGTTATGCACGAACTGTGTGAAATTTTGAATTAAATGTGAAATAAGTGTGTGCACAATGAAAGAATTTTCCAACGATAAAAATTAAATTAAATATTTCTGTTAAAGTAAGACTCGTTTAAAATCAACTGACATTAAAGTTTCTTCGAATCAAACTTCGAATTCTTGAAGTTTAATTCACTGAAACTTTTTCAACGTTAGATAACTTTTTATAATTTTGAAAGTTTTACATTTTAAACGAAACGCTCATTCGAAATTCTTAAAAAAGAAAAAAAAATGCGTAAGGGACATCGACAGCGATAAGGTGTGATCGCATTTATGTAATTTAACGTTGCGTAACTGCAGCTTGATGAACATTGCAGCATCACGCTCATATTATAAATGTTTAATATCCCGTAACGCGTTAATAATGTACTGTAGCACATCATACACACTAATAATTCTATATAGTATGGAATATATGGAATATTAATGTTGTACAGGTGCGTCACGTTATGTTGCACGAAAAATTTCATAATTTAAAAAATTACACATGTTACACTGAATATCTCCTGAGATATATAGCACTAGGTAAAAAAAGAATGCACAGTCTATCGTAGACGCCAAGTATATATTCGTTCGCTCTACCGTGATATTCGTACTTTCGAGAGAAAAGTGGGATAAAGTGCTAGAGACGGACCAGATAAAGAGACAAAAGGAATCGGTTTAAAGCCACTGCAGCCATAGTTCGTCGCTTCTGCCGGTTTGATCGCGAGCGAGTGTAAGTATCCCTTTGTTCCGTACATCCGGATTTTCACGTAACTCCCTGCAGTTTTTCGAATTTCTCTTTCATCGCGATAATACTGACTAAGATCGCATGGATGTCCAATTGGACATCTTCGCGCTCTTCAGGATTACGCTCAAATGTATGTATATACAATCTGCGCGCTTTGTTACTTCGTTGATATAACATTTTATTTCGCTGCTCCCGATGACGATGGCCGAGAGAGAATTTACGTTAAATCGCCAATATGCATCGGCCATTAAAAAAACATCGAAATTATGCATACGCGATGAAATATCGAGAACGTCGGCATGCCAGGCGTATCTTTTTTTCATATGCGGTCCGCACGAGTGAGAGATAAAACGGCGTGAGTGACGAGATATAAATGGCGCGAGTACTTTGCGGGTTTAATCTCGTTAATGCAAATTCGCGCGCAGTTCGCCAGTCGTTTCGTTAATTTCTGGGCTTTCAATCGCCCCATCGAGCGCCTCTCGTTATGCCACCGTATGCATATGCAACCAGAACGCTGTTACTCAATCCCGCCTTCTCTCCATACCTTCGTTAATTCATTGATTTGCACCAATATACGTAAGGACGGTATCGCGCTCAATGGAGAATAAAATCCGATTGAATGCAAATATGATAAATATCATTGCGCTATGGAAATCTGTTTGATTTAGAGCAGCTTTAAAATCTCTGGGCGCTTCGTTTCAGCAATTTTCTTAATGGCATCGTGATTTTATCGTGCCGTCATTGTTTATAAATAGCGTGACAACGTTTGATTTCTTGTTTAGACTGCGAGCGAGAGGTAATAGAAATTTTGACGAAAGCAGCGAACGACCGAATGATATATCCAGGTATTTAAAAGGAAACCACCTTGCTGCCTTGCTCTGCAGCAAATGAACATTGATTTTACCGCTCTCGTCGAACTGTGAAAGCACTCGTATTTTCCAAGCAGCGAAGTGTCTAATTGTACGTTAATGGAACAGTAACCCGATTGCTCGGTTGACTTCCGGTTCGCGTTGTCACTTTCCACGTTAATTACGATTTGCACGTAGGCATTGCGCCCCCCTAATATAATTATAATTGACGTTTGGTATTGTTTTCGAATGATTTGCTATCTGAAATTTCAAGCACACGTCCATTTCATTTCATTAAACTTACTATTACCTCGGAATCATCGTAAAACTTGACTTGCTCACTGAATTTGTATTTATTATTGCTATGTTTTTTTTAATTTGGGATTTCTAAGATTCTTTAAGGTAAAGTTTTACAGAAATATAGATGTTAGTTGTGCAATCAATATTGAGAAAAAAATTCTACACTGAAGTGCGATGAGAATTTCGAACTATACTCTATTGAAAAATCTGGATAAAAAATATTATGCTAATCACATACAACACATGTCACGTTAATCTTTTGGTATACAGTGTTAGAAAATTTATGTATACGTGTTATCCGAAAATCTTGCGAATCGTGAGACTTGAAACGTTTTAAATTCTCAGCGGGTATCTGCTTTCGGATCATCTGGAGACTACATCTATGTTACTTTCATGTTGCTTTCGCAGTGTCCTCTTTCGGCTTTTCAAAATTTTCGGATCTACGTTGACCTAGCCAAAGTCTTTTCTGCGAGATGCAAGACGTGATGTGTGAGAGAAGTTGATTAACTACGACAGTGTCAGAAGAGTTCTGGGCGATTGTACGTCTTGCGTATCTCCCACAAGAACAGGGAGCAAGGAATATGTGGAGTGAGCAGTAGTACGATTATTTGTGAGCCTCCACTGCTCTTCGTCCTCTGTGAAATCCTCTCATCTAAATTGTAGTCCCAGGGGTGGGCCTACATGCCGCCAGATCTATATCACTCCTCGTTTATAATTGAACGTATTTCCCTTTCCAGCCATTCTCCTATGTACGTAACGTGCCTGTCTTCCTATCCCTGTCCCGTTGTCTTGCCACACGAACATACGGTGAATGCCTATGGTTGACATTGAGAAAGCCGTCGCAGGCGCAGTAGGAATCTCAAGGAACTGTTAGACAATAGTTCGACGTGCGTTACGCTTTAATTACGATTAGAGTGAGATGTAGGGTATTGCTGGCATCCATCTAGTAGACATGTGAGTTAATTTGTAAACATTTGTGAATTAGTATCGAGTAGTCGCTTATTAGCTTTATTAAAGTGATTTTTTTTACAATATTACCATGCAATTTTCAAGTCACTTGGGCTTTTTGTTATTCACATTTTTTTAATATTAACTCGTTAGAGAAAAATCAAGAAAATATGACTCTAATCGCAAAATTGTTAAGCTAATGTACAAAAGCAAATTTACTGAAATTCTAAAGATAAATGTTATAGTCTTGTACTATTATAATTTTCTGTTTGTCTTTTATATTTATGATGTATAAGAAATGCCGAATAACATAAACTTACGAAGTAGGACAATAGCTATAAAAACATTTTCTTTCTCTATATAAATCGATTTATTTTAGTTATGTGTTTTTTTTCCTTTTTTTCTTTTTAATAAAAACGCTGACGAGAATACATCGTGTTTATGACAACAAGTATAAGCCAGGCTGCGTTGGACGAGTTATCGAACGCGATTGCACTCTGCAAGCATATTTCTGCGTTATAGTACGTGCTCGTCATTTTTCAATTGGCGCGGAGAAGCATTGAGGCGCGACGTTATTTTATAATCGAGTTGAAACACGTACAGAGAGAGAGAGAGAGAGAGAAAGTATGCGAGGGCGGACGCGATGGAAAAGTTTCCGAATGAAAACTTCTTCGCAACTTTTCGCAGCAAACTCGGTCGCGATGCCATGTCCGTGTTTCTTGTCTCGCGAGGGTCGCTTTCGCGTTCCCGACAAAATTCCCCACTGATAAGCGACGTTACTGACAGCTTAATAACATTATAAGAGACACGAGCCTTTCGAAAGCTCGATAATCGACTACAAATTAATAGAAAAAATTAAAAATGTTGATGACATTTAAAATTAGTCATGTATGCTCTGGTGATAAAATTTCTAAAAAAATTCTAACTTCTAAAAGTTAGAAATTTACAAAAAGTAAATTAAAATGAACAAAGTGTGAGAACTCTCAATAATTAATAATATACAAAAAAGCAGGCAAATGAGAATAAGCGCAGTTCTTGATGACGCAACAGTTTAATTGATAATCTTAATTCAAAAATATAAATTCATACAAGTTTCGATTCATAAAAAGTAAATTATTAATTCAGCTTCTGAGAAGCTATACCTATAAAGAGAATTTTGCTTATGTGTTGTCCATCACCAAAAAAGTTAAGAATTTCAAATAATTATCTGGATAATGAGCGTTCCATTCTATATTATTAAAATAGATTTTTGCTTAAACAAAGCACACTGGAAAATTATTGAAATTATTCTTTTATTTATGCGTCTTCTAGTTCTTTTTTTAGATTTTTTTTCTCGTTTATGTCCTGTATCACCAGCGTGAAGATTGCGGTGACGTTATCGCGTAGAATCGTCGATTTATTATAACAAACAAAATGCAATATGTAGTGACTTTTTAATGATCGTTATTAAGAAACATTAGGGGAGTATGGCAACCAAAGTAATTTGCTGCGATAGATGGAATCTCGCATAACAATCACACGGCAGAATGCTTTTATCTTTACACATTCTCCAATTATTACCTTTCACAACATATATAGCGACTCTCGTTGGATAGTAACGGGTTGTATGGATAATAACCAAAGGTAAATGCTTTTAGTAAAAGGCACGGGCAAAATCATTTGGTTTAAAGAGCATAAACTGGGAGCGCATAACGTACGATGTACGTATATAGCGCTATTAAACATGAAGCTTTATATCTCAAAGTTTCTCTATGTATAATATACAGCGTAGTGAGTTAAATCAACAGCATAGAAAACTTGCTGCTTTATCAAACTAGCCAAGTCGCTATTACTTCATGCAATCGTTTTTAATTCATGCCGTTTCAAATAAACACGAACACGGACTCATCTTTATTATTACTCTCTTTTATCACTTGTATTCATTCGCACAAAGCTTTCAGATAAAGAAGTGCATATCTAAAGAATAATAGGAGCATTATAAATATTACAATAGTACAATTGTAATATTAAAAAAATAGAATATAATAATTAAATATAATTTATTTAATTGTTTAATATAAAGAGAATTTTGCTTATGTGTTGTCCATTACTAAAAAAGTTAAGAATTTCAAATAATTTAGTATCTGGATAATGAGCGTTCCATTTTATATTATTAAAATAGATTTTTGCTTAAACAAAGCACACTGGTAAATTATTGAAATTATTCTTTTATTTATGCGTCTTCTAGTTCTTTTTTTAGATTTTTTTCTCGTCTATGTCCTATATTTCAATATACAATATATAATTATGAGTTTTCATATTTTCTAATATTTTTCTAAAGGTGCCACCTATCGCACCATCTGCTAACGACATATTCCTGAAATTATTGTAGTCTCAACATTTTGTATTAGAATTTTCGTCTCTCTCTAAATGACTTCAGAAATCTATCATTAGCAGGTGATAATATATACTTTTTTTATATATATGTAAAGATGAATAGCATGTTCACCTTGCAACTTACATATGAGTCTACCGATGACGTTAAATTTTCTTCTCCATTTCTGCGTCACCGGCGTAAAATAATATGACTGGAAAATCCTTGTGAGAATCTCGTCGTAACTTCTTCTCGTCGGCGCGCGCTTCTTATCTCGCGGCGCTGCCTAAGGCAATCTCGCTTGCCCGAGTAACGCTGGCCAGATTTTCCCGACGTGGTGGAATAGTACTTGCCGGCCCTAATTATACGTAGCTGACCAGCCCGAGGAACATTTTACCAAGACGTTTTTATTCCGCGCTGACGTGTACGCTCTCGCATTTGCACACGTGCCCGGCAAAAGACCGTCTAATTCTCCGTGACGCGGTGAATCCGCAGCAACAGCGGTACGATGACGACGCGCATAGTAGGGCATTTGTCTAAAGTGCGTAAAAACAGTCGGATTACGGAACCGCGCTAACTATATTCCGAGTTACAAATTCAACGAGCGATTTTGCTGCGTTTAGAGATCTAACGCGAGAATGGTAATTACTATTTGAGCGAAAAAAATACTGAATGAAGCTGGCAAATTACAAGATTTGACGATGATAAATCACAGAAAAAAAAGAGGGAAAGGGGAAATAAGGGGAAAATATGTTTTAATTAGAACATAATTTAAATTTATATATAATTTTTGTTATAAATTAACATTTTACATGTTTAATGCTAATTGCGAATTAATTGTCAAGTTACAATAACGCGATTTTCACATGAAAAGAGTCAAACGTCAAATAAAAAAATCACATTTTCCGAAAAATGTAGCGCTACATGATTACATGCAATACGATGCAATACGATTTGCAGTTCACAATAAAAATTTATAATTATAATTTGAAAATATATGGTACTGATAAATTTAGAGATTTGCCCAAAAGCCTAGTACTTAGAGACGACTCAAAGTTGAGGTGCAAGATGTAATGGTTCGATGATAGTTCGATTGACCCTTGGTAATACGCTAGTTGGTAATACGCTCGTTGAATGCGGCTTTATGTACGGTGGACGCCGCCGAATGACCGTCGCGTCGTCTGACGCGGAACTCGTGTGGATTGCATTGAGGGCCAAACGGATACGGATTCGCACGGCTTCTGATTGCCAACCGGTTGGCGGTCTGGTTTTCCGGAATAATCGGGGAAACAATTTGCCGGCGACCCGTGCTCGAGCGCGCGCGTACGAGATCCGCTACTTCCACTACCGCCACCACCTGTGTTCGTGTATCGCGAATTGCAATTTAAATCCGACAATAAAGTTTTCCGATGCTACTCGACGCCTCCCGCTTCCTGGCTCGCACTCGTGCGGAAATCGCGTATTTCTGTAAATGGCATTATACGGACAGTGGGAAGATGAAATGTGTTAATTTCTTTTCTTCTTGTTTATTTTTTCTACAAGAAAAATAACAACCGCCGTAAAAATTATTAAGTTATACGATAAAATTGATACCAACTGAGATTTTAACTCTTATACACTTGTATTTTATTTAACGCAATTTAATTTTATTTTTGTATTTTATATTTCTCGTATTAATATTTTAATGATTCCAATATCAGTGTTTTCCAATCGAATGATTGCGGATAATTTTGATTTGATAAAACATTTATCTGTATGAGAAATGTATATAAATGATGATAGAACATTGATTAAGTAATTAAGTTGATATATGTTGAACGAAATTAAACACGTATTTATGTATGTGTGTCATACTTTAATACGATTAAATTAAAGGTTAAATATTTTATACGTACAATATATAAATAACGTGTTTTTTTTTGTGTGAATCTCTCGCTCTCTCTTAAATTATATTAGAAATACCAATTAAAAATATAAAAGATGTATTCTTAAATTAATTACATAAAAAAATTGTACAGATAAAAATTGAAATTAAAAAAAATAGAATTCTTTAAAAACATGGGTTTACAATATTTTTTATCTAATTTTTCTTTACAATTTGTCGAAAGAAATAACTGTTATAAATTTTTAATTTTCTTAACAAAATTTTTCTCTTAATAATTTAGATTTGGATTAATTATTCACTATTTTATTAATCCCACTAAAAAATTAAAAACGTAATTGCGCATTCGCAAAGGCATAACACACTTATCTGTAACTCATCTGTAAATCCTGTTCATGTATGATGTAATCGCTTTTGATGGTGTCGTACACTGTCGTATACTGATCAATGTCGAGAGTCTTTGCCTGGAGCTTCCGTCGTGTTTTGCGTTCATCTATGCCACGTGAATATTAATGCGACAGCGCTGTCCTTTGCGCAGCCAAATCATTTGGCGTTAATTATCGCTGCAATTGTATATGTCTTTAATAAATCGTGAATAGCATTGTTTAACCTGCGCGCATCGTTTTTAGGGTTAGAGATAAAATGTACGACTAAAACTTTTTTTTAATAATCCATCGGTTTCAATCTCTTTTATCGCGCTTTTGTTCTCGATTTTTCTTATCGATTGGCAGTTCACTCGTCCTTATCGAGCGCCAACTCAAGTGAAACGCAATCGGGTTTGCGAACTCACCTTTGCTCTCTTTCGGAACTCGATTGCCCGCAGAACTATCGTAGTTCAAATTGTCATTGCACTTGTCTTTGCTATCCACTCGTTTCTTTATTACGTCTTCTCGCGCTTCGGAGGTGATCAAATCGAATCCAAAATTGCGCCCTCGATCAATTATTCAATTCTCATGTGTGCTATTTAAAATATAGATAAACGATTAAGAAATAAACAAAATAAAAAATAAATGCTTTTAATATCAAATTGATTATATTGTATGTGCGTTACTTTCACATTTTAAAAATTTATTTTTTTTTTGTATTAAAAAAAAGAAAGTGAAGAGAAAACTTAGGAATCTTTTTTTACGAAAAAAATATAGATAAAAAATTACTATCAGTAGTTCAATAGATTTGTTAATTTTTTTACTATGTTAAATCGTTGAAAAATAACTCAAGATCATAGCATTACTTTGACGCAATATTTCATCAAATTCCGATTTCGATTGTAGTCTTTTTATCGAATATGAAATAATCCGATATGCTCGTTTTCGCGAGCCATTTATTTCAGCTCGATTCAGTATCGAGCGACTTTTATAGCAAATCTGCTTGCAGACTGCGAGGTCGATCGACCTCGTCGCGATCGAGACGACAGACTCGGCTGATGTGCGATAGTGGTGGTGAATTTCGGCTGTCGCTTCCTGCCGTTTCGCAATTTCGTCCTCGCAAATCCATTTATGTCGGTTCCCTCAGTTCCAGTTCCTCGGAGTTGCGTCGCGTCGGTAGGTTTGTTTGTCTCGCCCGACGGGAATCTAACGGCTCCCGAGTATCCCAGGCCGGATATCCTTGTCCCTGACATCGTCATCCGTTCGAATTCGCTCTCTGTTTGCTTTACCTGCGGGACATCGTCGAATCGGTCGCCCGTTTGCTCCGTGTCGTGAAAATTGAACATCTTGACCCGCGCGATTAACCGATTCGGCAGGACCATCGTATCCAGATGCTCCAAGTACTCGCGGGTATTTCTCTGTGAATAAGTCCCTCTCGCGAAGTGGCTGGCTTGACCATCGCAAAATTTGCTAAATCAGATTTACTATTAGTACACAGTAATAGAGAAACTTAGACACTATCGAGAAAAATTACACCAACTATTTTAATTAAACATACATAGAAAAAAATTATTATTAAATCAACAATCATATTTTTATATGTATATAAGCAAACAGTAAATCTTGAAAGAATTTGATAATCTTTAAACACACAGACATAACTTGCTTACATGCAGAATTTTATTTCCTCTTCATGCAAGTTATGTCTGTTTAAGATATTTTCTCTCAAATTCTTTCGAAAAGATTTTATCTTGCTTATATTTGAGAATATGATTTTTGATTTGATACTAATTTTTTCTGTGTTGATATTAAAGTATATTAAAAAATAACATTGCTCTCAAGATGATGATATACTATTTTATACTATTGATTAACTACTACATTTCTGTTTTTGTATTTTATTTCTCTATTACAAAAGAAAAAGACTCTATGTATGGCAAATCGAGTTTTTTTTATAAAATAGGAGATTCTTTTATTATTTTAAATTTGTAGAATCTGTACTAAGTTACTTCAATTAAATTCTAATTTTTAATGATGTTGATTTTATCTGATAAAACTAATAAAAAATTAATTAAAAATCCAGAATTATTCTTCGCTGTACATAAAAATGCTTAATATAAAAATACAGTGTTAAATCCAAAGATTATTACATTGCATAGCGCAAAATAAGATCTCCTCTATTGCAGCAAAACGAAATTTAAACTTTTAGTGGAATTCAAATCAATCGATTCTCCATCGAAATAGTTGTGAAATATTTGTTAGATATAGACGCTCTGATATTTCTGGGTGACATATAATAAAATTGCTAAAAAATTGTTGAAAAACGTTTGCACAAACTGGGACATCGTGGACAAGAGGGAATTTAATTTGCTGCGTACAACGCACCGTTCGCCACGTTGCGGATTGACTGATTCGGGCATTTCCTGATACAATTTCCGAGGATTAGGACGTGTTCCACGACGTTTTACGAAAACACGCTTTGCTGTCGCATCCCCGTCGTCTCGTTGCACGGACAGGATGAGCTTCGGAGCCAATAAAGCGTAGATCCCTCCTTTGTATACGAGGGACGGGAATTGCTTTCAGTCTTTCAAATTCTTGCGGATAATGTAGCCGCTTTGTAAACTGCTTTCATCTCATCCCACCCCTTTTCTCGTTCGTTGTGCATACATTGGTGTCGTGCTTACAGGCTGTCTCTGACTTACCACACTTTCCTCGTTTCACGAGTGGAATAGGTCGGCAAAAGCAATTCCAAAACTCATCGGTCAGTCGATTTTTCGGGGATTTACGGGGGCTTTAAGACGTATCGGCCAGAGTCGCGCGCGAACTTTAGCCGTTATATTGTGAGCCGGATCGACGAGGGTTTTATTCATCCCCCGCTTCGATAGCCGTCGTGAACGTTTCGCAACGTTCGCGAAAACCTGTCGATGTGTCGCAACATTCGCGTAACATTTCGCTGCAGGATTCGTTGTTCGAATCCCTTTCGAGATTTCAGCAGCGATCAGCTTTGGCGATACCTCGTTCTCAATTGCAGAAAGAAAACGATAGAAATATAACGTTCGAATTTATTTCGATCGCGATATTCCGCGAGTTCTTCAATTTCCCCAACCCAGGGGTGAAAGGATCGATCTTTGTGTGTGCTCTCTTTCTCTCCGAAGATATAGATACATAGAGCTTTGCGGTTTCATGGAGCTGACCTTCCCCACAAGGTTGGCGGATGAAAATGGGTACGCGAGGCCGGGAGATATTTCCATTTGCCGATGCGCAATCGCTACGGGAAAGCGACGAGCCGAAGGTATTCCATTTCCGGGTGTGTTGTATCCTGGCGTGGCACTGTCATCAAGAATTTATTTGTTGCTGGAAAATGCATCGATTTCTGTTACCGACCTACTACTTCCGAGCTGCGCTGCATTTTCGGCGGATGCGCTCGGTTCATCATCCTTACATCTGCTGGGCGGCCTCGGGCGAAAAATCAATATTTGGTATATGTTCTTCGAATGAATTCGCGCGCCCGGCTTTTCGTTTGCAAATATTTTATATTGAACGCCTTTACGTTCTTCATAATTTTGCAATCTTCACAATCAAGCGTCCGAGCGATTATAATCTACGATTAAATTTTTATTGATTTTTGTTAAGATTTCATTCGTAAGCTTAATCCAATCGAGATTTCATTTTTAATAGCAACTTTACGATTGACTTGTACAAGACTCACAACTTTAATTCTTTTTCCACGTTAATTCTTTTTCATTTTAAACACCAAATATTATTCATTTCGTCAAATATGTGTACTATGAACAAAATAGTAAAATAATATTTTTTATTTATTGAATTGATATCAATTTAAGTGATATTTGTATGGTAATTAATTTGTTAGACATTAATTTATAATATTAACGTACTTTGAATATAATATTTATGTGTCTTTTATTGTTGGTATATTTTTTATTATTTAATATAAAAATATAGATTGGTTAGCGCTAACATGGTACTTTATATGCGAACACTAAACTTTATTGATCTAACAATTCTGCAATTCTTCCCGATGTTTTCGTTTCTTATTGCTTTTATTTGTTTAACCTTAAGTCTTTGACGTGAGAAGTCAAAGTGTAAACTGATTCTGTGTAGAGAGGACTGTGTTACTTTCGTTTGAACGGGAACTGTAAGTGCACTAGACGCGGCTACGAATGTCGATTCGAAAGAGAACGACAAAGTGGATCCTGCCGCCGCACCGCCCGCGCCGGTAAGTCGCGTGAGACTCGATTCATAAATAAAGGCGTAACGGGTGTATTTGCCGGCGGAAAATAAGGGAACCGTGTGCGTTTAATGCGAGAATAATGAAGCGAGCGGTACCTAAAGGTACACCGCGTAAACCAGATTTGTCGCATGTCACATTATGCTCGAGGATATATGTGAGTTGATGTCTTATATGTATAAACGGGAAAAATAAGTTGGTTTACTGCATTTATGGCAACTGGTTCTGTAAATCCCTTTTGTACTCGGTCAGATTAAGAACGAAAAATAAGCATTCAGAATTACGGACCTATTAAATTTATTTCACTTTTTCTATAATATTTAACTAGGTAAAAAATAACAATAAGAAAATTTCTGTTATTATTAGTGATTAGATGAAATGATTAAACACTCCTTTAGAAAAGAAATCCGTCATTTTTATTACCATGTAAAAAGAATATACATTTATGAATTTGCAAATAATCGTAAAGAAAAAATGTAATACTTGTGTAACTTAATGGCTATATGTTCTCTGAAAGACCTCTATGGACGATTATTTCCATGAAAGGCATTTATCTGGAATTTTACGAAGGCATTACAGTTATTAATATTAGAAAATATATTTAATAGTTTTTTTTAAAAGCTCCTCAATTTTTATATAAATTTATTATTCTAAAAACGAACGTCACTGAACCATAAAACATTCGTTCGAGTTGTTAATTTTTTTATTTGCACAAATACGTATATGCATTCTTTTTATCTTATGTGCTAATAAAAATGACATTTGTTTTATATATATATATAATGTAATATTTAATTTATTTTACTCATTTTCAAAATAACAGTTGTTTAATTTCATTTTTCAACTGCTGCTTTGTCAGACTACAATCAGATAATTTCAATTTTGTGCAAAAAAGCAATCGAATTTTTACTAACTAATGAGTAAAGTTTATAAATTTGTATATTTACAAATAAAAAAATAAAAAAATTGGTTGTATGTCATAATGGCTATATATTCTCTGGATGATCTCTACCTGAATGATCATTTCTGTGAAAGGCATTTATCACGGTTATTAATATTAGAAAATGTATTTAATAGTTTTTAAAAGCCTCTCGATTATTGTATAAATTTATCATTTCAAAAACATACATCACTGAAACATATAACTAAATGCATCGAATTATTAATCTTTTTTATTTATACAGATACGTACATGTATTTTTTTTGCACTATGTGCTAGTAAAAATGACAGATTTTTTATAATGGTATAACGTTTAAATTTATTTTATTCTGTTTTAAAATAACGCATTTTAAAATAACAGGTATTTAGTTTCATTTCCCGACTACTGCTCTGTCAGACAGACCAAATCAGATAATTGCAGTTCTGCACATAAAGACAATCGAATTTTTATTAACCGATGCATGAAGTTATCTGCTTTGACTATTAATTATTATCATTATTATATTGTTGCTATTCTATCCAGCAAGTTCAATTATTGTGATTAGTATGCAGGATATAATTAAACGCGAATAAAAGCAGCTTTTATTCGCCTTATTAAATAGCATTACAAAAAATCGCATTTACGCTCTAATTAGCCGCGTAATCGTTGCATTATTTGCATAAAATGTCCTCGCTTTCTCTTCATTCTCCAATTTTCTTTTGTCTTAGAACGCAAAAATTGCGAAAAATACAAGCGAAATCCAATCGAGCGTCCGCTCTCCGAATGAATCGATGTCATCTACATGTACATGGTTTATGTTTTATGCATTGTTTCGATGTTTGGTGCGTTGTGCGAAATGTAGCCTACTACACGCGTGTGTATTAACCTAATACGAATACATGAGCGTGTTGTTGCAGTAGCTCGCACTTTTCGAAGTATTACAACGAGTTTTCGGCCGTCAAATTTCGACTCTCACGCATGGCCGAAAAATGGTTCGTCTCTATCCCTTATTTCAGTAGTAACTCAGTAAATTGAGTCTTCTCCCGATCCGCAACAAGTTTTTTTCTAAATAATCTTACAATTAGACTCTTGGATCTACCAACAAGAGGACAAGCAACTGAAATTTTATGCTAAATTGAAAAAAAATTTTGTTTTAAACAAGTATGTTTATTTTAGTATTATTACTTCCTTGATTTAAAGAAATATTTTGCAAATTTTATAAGAAATTATTTTATACTTGTGCTAACGTGATACTAAAATAAATATATTTACTCTTAATGACAATAAATAAATATATGTAATAAATTTTTTTCCAAATTTATCATATTAAAATATAATTTCTGAAATCATAATTTTGTATTGAATTCTTTGCTGAAGAAAAAGCTTATTTCCGAAAAGATCATTTTTACTTATTCTCTTTAGACAATTATTTTTTTTAAATACATTTTACAAGATCGCATTTTTGTGAGAATTCTATTTATGGATAAAATCTTATGAAGAAACTATTTTAATTGTATATACAGGTAATAATCACTTCGAAACAAACTTTGCATGGCATTTATCTGTATACCAACGAAGAATTCATCGTCAAATATCTTTCAACGCGATTTTCGCGCAGTCGAGTTGCTCCACGCCGCTTCTCGTTCGCGAGATGCTTATTTTTCAGCCGATCGTAAGTTTCCTTCGGAAGCGACGCAATATTTCAAGCTGAATCAGAAGCGCTCCGGTACGCGGTGGCGTAACACCGCGTAGCAGACTATAAAACATTTCGTTTCCCGCACCAACGCGCGTCACGCGCACTCGGCCGCCGCACCACCGACGAGAATGCATGCAATAACGTGGCTCGGGAGTGTGCGTAGTACCCCTTCGTATTAACCTCCGACACCCTTGGCTATCCGCATACACGTCTCCTCCATCTCGTATGACTGCGAATCGCGCGTTTCTCTCCTTTCTCTTCTTTTGCGATGACGCGTGCACATGCATGCGTAAGTGGTAAATATGGATGCGCGATAATATAGTCGGAATGGTTACATACATTTTGTATGTGTACGTGTATGTATATGTATAAGGGCGTTTTTTGTGTGTGCTGATCTCATGCGATGTTATACAAGTATTCGCCGCTGTGTGACGTTCCTCTCAGACAGACGCTGCCACTATTTTCAACGATTTCTTGTAATCGGATGATTTTATTTTCTTGGTTTCTTTTTTTGGATTTATGTCCTTCGCACAAGAACATCTGCGTGATGTTTCGTTAAATATGATTTCAAGATATTTTACCGGTTCCATTTTTCCTCATCCTGTATACCTTAAATTTTATACGTATACTTTCTTTGAACATATAATAATTTGCTTACTCATTTTAAAAACGGATTTTAATATTTTAGCTTACTAAGACTTTTCGTATAAAAATAACCGTAACACGTTATATTAAATAAAATGAAAAAAAAATCTTAACATCACGTTTAATATTACGTTATGATTTTTTTAATGCGTTAACACAAATTTACTATTATATATAGATTTAAGTTTAAAATCAGTATTTAACATAACCTGTTACGGTTATTTTTATCGAAGAGACTTAGTGAGCTAAAATATTAAAATCCGGTTTTTAAATGAGCAAGATAATGATTATATATCACAAAGAGAATATATATAAAATTTTAAGTAATGCAGGGTGAGAAAAAGTATAGAACCGGTAAAATAACTCGAAATCAAGGCATTTGAGAAAATGTTCCAAACAAAAGTTATATGGATGGATACAAATAATAATAAAATCTATTTTCGTAAAAAATCTTTTTTATGATCATATGAAGATTATCACTATTTTTTTTAATAGAATTATGTGCAGAATAATTAAAGGAATTATGCAATTATATAAAAAAATTATTCAATTCTATTTTAAAAAATGACAATAACGTTCACATAATCTTAAAAAACAGATTTTTTTGAAAATTAATTTTATTTGTGTAACATATCCTCCTTTAGATCATACAACTTTTGTTTGGAATATTTTTGTTCAAACGTCTTCATTTCGAGATATTTTACCGATTTTATATTTTTTCCTTATTCTGTATATAAAATTTACATACACACGCGCGCACATATACATATGTGTAATACATGTTTCTTTTTTTAGTGTTTCAAAGTGAACACAATACAATTAAATTAATTCTGTACAAATTTAGCTAAATATTATAGTGTTTAATATCATAACAAATAAATATTCATTAATATTCTCTCTCAAAAATATTTATCTAATTTGCTCTGTATTTGTATAATGTACGTATGGAATATTCTATATGATTATTTGTATTTTGTACATATATCGAAGCGTGTTAAAAACATATTACTGAATATCACGATATTTAAACATTAAACATGCAATGCTAACAAAATCTTTTATATATGTTAAAATAGTGAAAACATTTTTTTTAATTATAAAATAGATTTTACATATTACAAAATATGAGGTAATAAACTTTGTTTTATTTTTTAATGAACATTGTTTTTTTAATGAACATTAGTTCTGAATATTTTTACGAATCGATAATATTGTGAAATTTTATAAATAAAACTATATTTATATATAATTTTGTTTATAAAATTTTATAAGATTATTAAGTTATGAAAATATTGTCATTCATGATTTTCACTTGAAAACTATTGTAGCCTTGATATTTTTATATTAGAATTTTTGTCTTAAAATAAATTCACACACAGTTTATTAATTTGTTATAACTAGGAACATATTCTGTAATTTTCCTGATACGACCTATGTTCTATCGAGAAGAAAAATACTTCAGTATTATCAAGATTGTTGATTCAAATATATAACTCATCGTTACAATAGTTTCTTTGAAACAACAGAAATTTGCATTTGAAGTAAATTTATAATATTAACGACTTAGAGTTTTAAAAAGAAAACACTACATGTGGTTTACAACAAAATAAGATCATCCAAAGGATTTCCGTATGAGTTATATAAAGAGCATTCTCTTTGCGAATGTAGCAAATGGAGTTACCTCTGCACAATTTTTCGTTTCTTTACTTTGCGACTGACGAAGAATGGGGAGAATTTAGCTCGTGTGACGTACGATATTCCCGAAAGTTTGCGACCTCTTGGGAATAATTTCGGTAAAACGAATTCTTATCGCCTTTATCGGCGGGCGATCTTTCTTTCGTGATTCCGTGATTTGGATCCGTCGGTTTTGGAAGAAAGGAATCGCGAAGGTACCATCATTTCGGTCGTTCGTAGCGAAATGCGGGTTCATTCCGACTAGGCACAGTTTCTAGATTTCCCTTAGATTAAACCTCGATCTTAATTGGTAATCGGATTGATCGTAGGACCGCCTCC
Source organism: Solenopsis fugax (assembly GCA_003595255.1). Taxonomy (NCBI): domain Eukaryota; kingdom Metazoa; phylum Arthropoda; class Insecta; order Hymenoptera; family Formicidae; genus Solenopsis; species Solenopsis fugax. The sequence goes on along the minus strand of QKQZ01054287.1, from coordinate 6,764 downwards.
GCGGATTGGAAAGACCTTGAAGTTCCTATTATTCTTACAAATTGCGAATTGGAAGGTGAGTTCTCACCAGTGTATCGAGTGGGTTTCGCGCGTCATGCTAATAGCGATTTTCTTAATGTCACGTACTTTCACGACGCGGTGAGAAAAATGCGCCAATGATCGAAGGTAGGAAAGTGAACATGCCACTTCGGAGATCCGTCTCGGTATACGAGAGAAAGGGTTGATCGCACCAACGTCGACAACAATCGACCGTGTCGCGCTCGTGAGGCGGGAGCTTATTTGCAAGCGTCGACGAGTTCTATCGCGGAACTATAAATAACTATGATCTTTCGAGGCGTGGCGGGTTGAAAATTATACATAGCCATTTACATCGCTACGGGCCTATCCGCTGGTGACACGTAAAGCACGGTAGGCGTGAACTATGGCTAATGCACATCTGTTGCATTAGCTCTCTCTCTCTCTCTCTCTCTCTCTCATCTCTATTGCAATTAACTTTTTGAATTCCTGAATTTTGGAATCGCTCGTTGCTCATCCTGGAATACGCTCGATTTCTTCGTTCTCTCGTAGATTAACACCTTCCACTCGTCGAATCTCCTTCCTCGTTCTCAATTTGTTCTCGCCCGTAATCGCACTAGTTTTTTTTCTCTTCCTTTGTTTTGTCATTATTTTTGCTCCATCGCAGGTATTTGCGCGAGTGAACAGGAACGTTTCTTCCGTCTACTTCGCTCATTTGATCATATTTTCCAGCAGGACAAACTATTTTTCACGTACATAAACACATTTCTGCTGTTTTTTAATACATGTTCAGTTTTATTTCGTACGTGATGGAATAAATTTGCGGGTCACTTACGTGCAGGATATACTTTATTTTCTAAACGTGGAAGCTGTAAGAAGCTATAAAATAAAATACGCAACGATCATATATTATGCATGTGTTTACAATAGCAAGTGTGGATATTTTTATGTTAATTTCCTCGTCACATCGTTGAACAGGATACTATGAATAAACTTTTCCGATAGTTTATAAGCGGCTGACATAATATTAGTCGATCAGTATTTTATTTTTAAAATTCTTATATAAAGCTCTCTCTTCTATAATTAAATTATTCTATACTTATTATAGCCTGTTAGATAAGATTATGGAAGATAAAATTAACTTTTTCCTAACAATTGCGGAAACATAATTAATCGAAATTTATCTCTTTCGCTAAATTAATGAGCTGATTTAGAGATAAATATCGACAGGAAGATAGAGCTGACATAACAGCGCAAGAAAGAGTTTTTACTACTCTCCGTTGTTCTTTGCCGAGGACTTGCTCAGAAAGAAAACTCTTTAAAAAAGGATCCAGACGTTTAAGAATGCGAAAAAGGCAGGTTTTCTTTGAAACGCTAACAGAGAGAGAGGAAATAGTTAGTTGAGAAAACACTAGCGCCGTATTTCGACGGCTTGGTTGAATACTCATACTCGTCATTTCTTTCAGAATTCTACTTTCGCGACAATCCACGATAGATTTGCGATCGTAGCGAATTTTGCAGGATTGAAGATTTTTTTTTTAAATCTTCTGATTGAAGTATAGAAAACTTCCTTATTTTCGTTACAAAATTTACTTGTGTGTAACAAGTACTATACCATTACGATATTAATATAGTTACAACATTGTTTTACGAAAAATGTTTAAGTTACCAGTTTTCAACTTAAAGACGAACAAAACATAAAGTTCACTTTAAACGATCTGCAATTCGTGTTAGGATTAATTCAGGATAGAATTTACAATTTTATATGTTGTATATTTTAATGCATGTGTTCAGTGTACATATGCGTTTCAATCTTCTATTTTTGTTACACAGCACAAGAAATTAAGAATAGAATTCTATGAATACTGGCACGAATTACAGGTCGTGCCTGTAAATTGTTGCAATTTAAAAAAAAATGAAATAACTGAATAAGAGCAATATTCGCGTATATCTTTATATATCTTTAGTTGCTCAATAAGCCTTTTCAAATTGCTGAGATGCACGAACCTGCCAAGATTATATGTATAAGATTAAGTATACGCTATACGTTACGTACGCTAATTATATAAATCACCGATGGATTTACATCGTGCCTCGGCGACTTTATGAGCATCGCGTCGGTTTGTCGCGCGAAATGACACAACGCGATTTTTCGGAGAGAATAAATAAGAGAGTGGACACGAGAGGCTGGGATCGTTGCGGGATGAGGAAGGGAGGGTGGAAGGGAAGAGTAACGCGGCTCGTGGTATCGATAAGCTGATCGACGACCGTGCCCGCGATGTAGAAACGCTCGCCAGCAAGGAATATAGCCGGTCGTAGCGCGATGGCGAACGTGTCCCGGAGGTAATGCATTTTATAGTGGACCTTGCGACATTCCGCTGCAATTCGGTCTCCGCGGAGACTCGCCCCCGATGACCTCTCACCCCAGTATTCGGTTAAGCGCGGTCGCTGGTGGTTTCGCCACGATCATCGTCTTCCATGGGCGCGAGTTCGTAAAGTCTGCGCATCCCCCGCTACGTCAACAAACAATGCTGATAACGACGATAATAATTTACGATTCGTATTAGAACATATGGTTTACGATGTTTGGAGAATGTGGCGAAGCATTTCGCGTTCTCGATTGGAGTGATAGTATCTGGCAATTATCGAGCAACGCGATTTCATTTTTTAGCTGATCAATGCGGATGAATATTTTTCGTGAAAATACAGCAGCTATTATCGCGAATCGTAATTGCTATTTAATTCCACCGCATGTTTTATCGTCTGGCGATGTCCGTTTTGTCAACATAAAAATGCCGGAATTGCAGTCGAAAATTAAAAATCTCCCTATAAATATAAAAATGACAAAATACTAGCGAAAAAAATACCGACTAATGACTGAGCAAAAGGCAATTACAAATCTGTCAGCGTGTCGCGGAATAACATTCAGTGCTTCAACAGTATCGTGCTTCAACAATGTAAATGAAAAACGCCTGTAGATAGAACAATTTTACTAAAAACAGTGAAACGATAAATATTACGACGACGCTACACTTCCATTTATGAAAGAATGTAAAAACTGTATGTTTAAAAAAATATGATACATGGCAGAGAAATGTTTCGAGCTCTGCGTATGATGAAACGGTAAACGTGAATTACGTTATGCAATTTAGAATAAATTTCAAAATTCTTTAGTATTCCATTTGACTACAGTTAATTACACACATATTTGTTCTCTTATTTGATTAAAATAAATATTTTTTAAATAGAAAATTATAAACATAGATATTTTTTAGTGACATGTAAAATATTTTTTATGTCAAATTTAACGTCTACATATATACATGTATGCATGTATATTTTTTGTTTAGTTAATGTATACGTATGTATGTCTAGAGAAGAAGTTGATATTACGACTCCTTATCTACCTTTTATATGTATTATTTGTATTAAAAGATTATTGTACTGTGCATACCAAGTTTTATTTTCGAATGTAGGGCATTTATCTCGCGCTTAAATTTCCATCCGTTATATTTCCCTACTGAAAGAAACATATTTGCCGAAATATTTTGGTTTATTAAATGAAAATATTCAAATGATATTTTCTAGTTGGTTGCTCTCTAGTTCTAACGCAGTAATATCACCGGAGTTTGGAGCTTGCAAGTTCCCGCACTATAATATAACGATACCATTGCACGTTAAGTTTACACCAACACTCGAATAAGATTGCCATAAGCTAAGGATTCTGGACTGCGATATCACTGCAGTAGTGCTAATCTTTATATGAATCCTCGTGTGAACTTACCCTTAGACGGTGCACGCAAATCCTTACACATCTTTATAGTATTTATTTCTTTTCATCATGTTCTCTGCGTATTCCCATTAAATTTTGTCTTTAATTTCAAATTTAATCCATTGACACTCGTCGTTCCTTAAGATCTCTCATTAAGCTTTAATAAGGGCAAATATCGTATATTTTTTGAAATGTGCGCATCATAGTGCATGTAATTTTTATCTTTAATATGTAAAGTGAGTTTGAACTTACCTTACGTGATCTATAATCCGCATCAAATTTTAAAATAGAATTGTATTTATAATTTCAAGTATATATTTTGTATTCTGGCATATTGACTTCATGAGACCCAAGTTTTAACCGACTCATTTTAGATGATTTATAATCCACAAATAGTATTTCAAATTCAGAGTACTATTTTATTTATAATTTTATTTTGCTATGCGCGAAAGAAAGGATTAAAAAATTAGGATGTGCATATATATAAAATTATTATATATTAAAATACATGCACCTACGTATTAAAATACATCGCATAAAATATTGTAAACAGAAGCGCATCAAATTTTGTCCTATCTAATTTTTTACGTCCTGTTTTTTGGCAAATGAATATTTTTATATATATTTAACGTACATGTGCGAATTGCCCGTTTAAAGCGAGCTTTATATTTTACATGTATACGTATTCTCATTCTTTAAATGATTTTCGTGTTACACGACACATAAGACTATAAATAGAATTCCGTTCTGGATTCTGTCACGAATTATAGATCGTCTAGCTTAAGCTTTAGAATGAAGCGTGCCGCAATAATTGTTCTCTGCGGAAACAATCGGCCTTATAATAAAATTTCCATCGAGTTATCGCAAGTTAAGCCACCTCTCCGTAGCGTCCGAATTAAATTTCTCAGGACGGTTTCTCCTTCGTCTCGAATTTCGAGTATCTCCGTTACCGGAGCTTGAGTTCCAGGATATCGCGAAAGTAATATTTATGGGTTCGCATAATCCACGGGATTCCCGGCGGCGCAGCTAACCGCGGGATTCTCGCGCCCTGCTCGGGAATACGAGTCGATTCCGCGTAGCCTTTGAAGGGCCTTAAGCGTTTGTCGCGTTAATCGGATAGAGAAATTTCCGCGGCCACGCGGACATAGTGTCCGCGCGACTGCGAGCGAGCGAACGAACGAACGATTTCGTGCTCTTGGCTGCGTTTCAAAGCCGTTTCGTGAGGCCCTCGAGGGCCGTTGCAGCTGAGGACCCGCAGCCGATTAACCTAAATCCCCGCCATCCTTTTTGCAATTCACGCGAGCCGCGATGGGAAAGCGAGATTCGCGTTTCCGCGCTCACCCGATCGAAAGAAACTGATAATGGGCGTGGCGCGAGGAACGATTTTCTTCTATCTCGCGGGAGCAATCAGCCTCGCAACTTGTAAGGCAAACTCGTGTGAAGCTTCGTGTCCGCTAATAATACGACTGCTTTATTGAAAATTATCACCTCGTGCGATTGTAAAAACGTGATCGAAGTAGTTAGTAACATTCTTATGATATTTAACATACTTTAGAAACTCATATTTTAGTCGAAAGCAATTCGTTCAATATTAGCAACTAATTACGTTGTATAAAGATTATGATAATAAGAGTAATGCATTAATAGCGTAATAAAAATCATGTCTGTGTGAACATTTTCACACTGTTAAATATTAAATTTCTTGAATGAAACGACATTTTGTTATTTTTAATTTTATGTGTTTCGAAAATTATTTTAACACAAAATACATAGTTAAAAGAACAATCTTCTCTGATCAACCGATTTCTATCGTTAAATTCCTTAGTTTCAAAGTAAGTAGTGTCCGTATTAATATGCATCTAGTAAATGAATTAAATTTGAACCAAATTTAATATTTTTATAGTTAACTTGTTCAACTNTTCAACTTTGTTTTAGTTTAAATTGACGACATATTAAGTAGGAGCAATGGCGATCTATAAGAATGATTAAAAATAACTCAAATTGGGTAAAATTTGACACTAATTTAACTCTGCATACTTGAATCTGTAGATTCGTAATCTTAGTTGCACGCGCAACTAAGATTATTGAGTTTATCGCAGTTATCATAGTCGTTTTTCAATAGAGAGATCTAGGATTAAAAAATGTGCATTAGAACGATTACTTTAGAAACAAAGATTGTCGTAAAGATTGTCGCATTTTTGCGCACGACGAAATTCAATAGTAAAAGAAGAAGAACCGAGTATAAGAGCGGCTAATTGCTAAAGTTCCATGGACGTCCGTGTTTTTTTTCCTCGTTGAACGCTTTTGCGTAACGTTTTTCTCCAAGGGTCCGAACCAAGCGATATATACAGGGCGCGTGAAGAAAAAACCGGATTATTCATTCGGCTGGAATGGAAAAGTTCGTCCAACTTCTCCTTCGCGAGTCGGTGTTTTTAAAATGGATTAACTCTCCGATTGAGCGAATTGAGCCCACGCAGCATCGAGAAACGGTACACAGCTGATCGATAAACAAATTCTATTTATCTTGTTCCTTGTAGGAATACAAAGCACAGATAAATAAGATGAACGAGTAAAATACGTAATTGCCTTTGGGACAGCATGATGGGCGCTATCTTTCATACGCCTCAGGCGACGCTAGATAATATAAATTGTATCGAGTTTTTGATACAATTTGTATTACTTGGTGCCGCCTGAGAGACGTATTACATATTTATGTTTAATTCCGCTGTCCAAAGCCTTAAACCTACTTTAGACGTTCTATAATTCACGTCAGAATGACTCAAAATAGAAATCTGTTTGCAATTGTATGTGTCGTGCACATAAAAAAATTTGAAGAATCAGAATAAACATGCACATGTATATTAAACATACACATACATTAGAATACATAATGCATCAAATTATAAATATAATTTTTACAAATTGAAATGAGAACGCCTTGTACGGTCAAGCTGGATCTTAGTGCTTTTTATAAATT
>QKQZ01054285.1:0-12870 GCA_003595255.1 Solenopsis fugax | reverse complement strand
CGGGCACGTATAAAAAAATACGTGTCCCTTATTTTTATCTGTACAATAACATATTAAAGGTTCATCAAGATCGGAGGGGGACACCTCGGGATCTTTCCTTGTAAGCTAGATTCACAAAATTATTTATTTTTCATTACTTTAACTTTTCATTTTCTGTTATAATTTGGAAGTTACTGATAATATCAAAAAGCAAATGCCATTTTTTTAAATTTTATTTTTAACGACCTCAAAGTGAATAGAAAGTATTTCTTTCTATGAATTTTTACTTTTTCTGTATGTTTATGCGTTTAATTCTTATCTCATGGTCAAGGGCACGTTTACTTGTAAGTTAATGCGTGTACATAATGCTTATCTTGCTTTTGAACTTGGTAACGAGCAATAAGGTAACCTAAGGGTGCTTCTCCGAGTATTCCGAATAGTTCGCGTTAGAGGCTGATTTCATGGACGATGTTGCTAAGTTAACATAACTACTCGCTCGTAGTTGACGTAATTTCAAGAGATGACAAAGGTCTCGCTTATAACATGACGACATATATGATGTTTCTTGGATTAAAGTTGCAGCTTTATCTGCCTTTACTACATCTTCTACAGGGAAAGTCGACATTCCATCATGACATTCTACTACGACACACGCAGAAAACTATATATAAACAAATAAATGCATCGAAGTGACTTTATAATATGACATTCACAAGTTTTTTCGTGTAACTTCAATTTCTAGTAAATGTAGATTTGAAAGATAAAAGATTGCAAATTTTCACCAACAATTTGACCAACAATTTGTAACATTTTCATCTTTCTAAAAATTTTTTAAAAATATATTTTACTTTAAGGCAAAGATCACAACTTAGAGAACATAACCGCGTTAATTGAATATCAATAATGCCGAGTGTGAGACTAGAACGCTTATACTTGGTTACTTGCATTCTTACGTTCGAAGGAATATATAAAATCCTGGTTGCGAGGGTGGCAGCTCGTCCGGACCATCGAACAGAGTTATCGAAGCGATAGGGAAGCTATCCGAGGCTCTGTCCCTCCGTAATCCCGCCTGCTCGAGCTATTATCCCGGAAAAGCCAGTCGAACATCCGATTAGGAAAACCGAACATACGTTATTTCCTTCGCACAGGAAACGTTCGCCGGCTCGTTCGCAGCAAAATGACATTTTATCGTTATTACGTTTATGATTTGAAACCGGCGCCCATCGATCCTCTTATAAGCGAATTTGTTGCTGCAGTCTTTATCAATCTCAGAATCCTGCCATTCAATCGAGCCGAACTATAAAGAGCGATCAAATCGTCTCTTAAAACGCGGAAGGTGATTTATACCGTATAAAAACAAATATCTATTTAATATAAAATATTTTCATAGTTATTGTAAAAGTATAAATAAATTTTTACTATGCATAAATTTCTTAGAAATTTTCCGATTATTAAAAGACTCCTATTTGTCAAAAAAATGTGCTACAAAATTGATAATTGCGCACGATAATACCGATTAAAGTTAACAAGATAACTGCATTACAAGGCGTCTGAAATCGCGTTAGACTTCGGAACGCGAGCATTCCTGTGCGTCCTTTGTCAGAGATTCCTGCTGCTTCTGCGCGTGAAGTAAAAGTCTCGTAAAAGCTTCGTGACGACTTAAGCGGCAGCGAAATAGATGCAAGCGAGCGAAAATCCGACATTGACAATGGAATTTTTCAACGTTTTATTCTCAGGTGCTCGCTGCTTGTAATTGATAAATGGCGTCTCGAAGAAAGAGAATGAGCGCTATGGTTACAGTATACCTACGTCGCGAATGAAGAAGACAGGGATAGCAATAGGGGGTGAGAGAGTAGAGAGAGAGGGGGGAGGGGGGAGGGGTGGAAAGCGGATAGAAGAGAACAGAGAACTGTAGTTTCACCGCATACCGGAAGACGAAGGCACGGCCGGTCTTGAAGCGTTTCATGGCAAACCAAATATTCGCGGTATGCACCGGCGTTACACGCCGGAATTTCCAGCATGAAGTCGTTATACTGCGAGACCACTTATAATTAATTGCTCTAGTTTATAATCGCCTTGCGGCCATTGTGACGCGACCGCTCGAATAACGCGGATACCTGTACTGTATACTGCGTATCCGGACACGCTTTTATTTTACTTCGCTAGAGATTCGCATATTTCGCGCGAGGTGCGCTCGCGCTGATTAATAATACCCCCGGGCTTATCACTGCCCGAGCACGGTCCAAATCGCCTCTCATCGACGTGTATCTGCGGAGGACAAGCTCCGATAGATTAGATAATACGCCACGCGTGTTTCCGCTTACTTGTCGCGCCTGCAATTAATGAAGCAATAACAAGCAAATGGCGAATAGCGCGTTTATTTCGCGACAATTGACTGGCACGTGACAGAGTGCAATAATTCGCGGAGACTTCATTAATGCTTATACGCTTTGGTGAGTACATTTTGGTTTCCATGTCAATTACAACACATAGAGCATTTGATGCTAATTTCATGCGTCTCCACAGTAGATTTAATCAGAAATTTGCTATGCCGTCATGCATGCGATAATCTCAATCGAGATTTATCGATGACAGTTTTAATTTAAGCGAAATTAATAAAAAACTATTTGCAATAAATACGTTCGTAACAAATCGTTTGTATTACGTTATGAGATAAAAATTTTTTAATGTGATACATTCGATTCAAGATCGTGGTTTGTTTCCTTTATATAATCAAAATTATTTTCTTTTAAGAAATGTTAAAATAAAAAGGTTTGATATAAAAACAAAAGATTTTGCATATAAATCATAAATTTATTCTCAGTTTTAATAGAGCAATTAAATTTGATAAAATATTTTCTATAAAAACTTTGATATAACGTCTAATATATTATAAATTGTTAATATTAGAACTGCAATTCTAGTTAGAAGTTAGAACTGTAACTTGACAGCTATACAAAATTGCATGAAAGTACAGACATTTATTTCTGCTAATTTTAAAACAAATGTGTCCTGGAAGACTCAGCATATTGCATATGTCGCAAGCTTTTTACGAAATTAGCCTTTTTGAAATAAGACTAAGCCTTTATGCAAAACGGCGACTTTTTGCGAAAATATCGATCATTCTTCAATTAGGCTAATGCCTAAAGTCACACTTAAGACTTTATGCAAAACGGTTAATCAATATCAATCCCACTGGTTAATAATACAGGTTCTGCAAAAAAGCTAACGAAACGTTTAGCTTTTTTACGTAAAGCCTAAAATTACCAGCCTGAGTGGCAAAATATTTCTTTTTTGTACTTGTATAAATACACGTTTGGACGGGGGAGGGGCGGAGCCCCTCCCCTGCACCTCCTCCCCAACATTTCTAATCCAATCCAACCCCAAATTTTGCTCTGTGGACCACACGCATATGATCACAGAACATGCAGATGTGACCGCGCATACTCACGTCGCTATATTTCGTCGGTATGACAGATTTCCTAATTTGTACATTTATAGACTTCGTTTTGCCCCTAAGCAGGGGAAGAAATGGGATGAATCTCGCTTCGCGTGAAAAGTCTCAAATGTATGTGGAACAGTACATTCATAGACCTCGTTTCACATCCCTAAGCAAGGGGGGAGGTGGAATAGACCTCGCTTCGCGTGAAAAGTCGCAACCCATGTGGAACAATACATTCAGATAGATCTCGTTTCACTCCGTAAACAGGGGAGTCAGTACTTTCCAAGTTATTTCATGAAAACAATGCTGAACATGTTGCCACTCAGGCTGATGACTTAGGCTTTACGCGAAAAGGCTAGACGTTTCGTTAGCCTATTTGCAGAACGTGTATTATTAACCAATGGAGCTGATATTAAGCCTTTTAGCAACAAGTCTCAGTGCATTAGCCTAATTGAAAAATGATTGTTATTTTCGCAAAAAGTCGCCGTTTTGCATAAAAGTTAGCCTTATTTCAAAAAGGCTAATTTTGCAAAAAAGCTGCGACACATATATAACGACGAAAATAAATTTATTAAGCTGCTATGATCGCTTTTATTACCTTATTCTCTATTCTAGTAATTATGCTAATTAATAATATAATTACTAGAATTTGTTTCTTACAAAATATAAATATATAATATGTATTAATGTTAAAACTATTCTGTAAATTTAGAAGATCATAAACACAAGAATATATTATTAGGTCTCTATATTATTCGTAAAATAATCAACAAATAAAAGATTAATATTGAGTATAATTTTGAGGAATTTTTTGTACGTAACATCCATTAATATTTATTTGACTTAAATTTGCGGATTGCAAATAATGAAATAAGCTTATAAGTGTACTTATTTGTGCGTAAATTTTTAAACTTATGTTTATGTATTTGCGACATACGGTGGGTCTTCAAAGATGAAATTTAAGCTCTTTGTGAATTTAAACGCGAACCGTGTCTCTCTGTATGCCTTCCGCCGATTAGATACGACTGCGGCTGTTTGAGTTTACAGATTGCGCCTCTGGTGTGTTAAAGCTACCTTAGCAAATTACCATCATATGTATTGCGTTGCAACACGATTTAATTTATCAATCCATAATTTTTAAAACAATCTATATACATGTCTAACAATCACAATGCTTTAATAATAAATTCTTTAGAATAGAGTAAAAAATCTTGACATGAAAACGTCAAAGTTGGAAGATTTCGACTAAAGGCGATAAAATTCGTTAATTAAAAATTACGTATCGATCTGTTATCTATTATTGACTTTTACCTCTTATTAACTTTGAGATAATCATGTAAAGAGATATTTTATTTCGCGAGAAGATACTTATCAAATGTCATGCAATTTTATTATAGTTTATTTAAGAAATATTTAATCAAATGAATATTATATACCTGCATTTATTTATAATACTGGATTTTAAACGCTTAATTTAATATACATACATTTATATCTTAACTTACGTACATTTATCTTCTCTAAATAAATATTTATAGATCTATTAACTAAAATTAAAAAAAAATTTAATTTATTACTCACAGATACAATTAGCAGCATAGCAGAGTTTTAACACGAGTACATTAATCTGTAATATTCAAGTATATTCATGTAAGTATAGCAATGCTCTAAATAATTAGTATTTCATGAAATAATTGTTGCTTTTATAAAATAATTAATTTCGCAATATCTATGTAATAAATAAAGTAATACATAATAAATTGCTCACCCTAAGATTGCCTCGCTGTCGCCCGACGGCTCTCCAGGCCACTCCTCCACCTCCTCCTCTCAAGTTCTCCTTGTTTCTTCGTGGCACTCACACAACACTTGCGAAAATACAGTTAATTACGATTACGTGCGCAGTAATCACACCAGAATACGGTACTTTGCACGGCACTCCCGACGTTAATCGCATCTCGACGCGCACTTTATTACATTGTGACGAAAGAATAACGAGAAAAAACGTACCAGTCCCATGAGACTACGACCCGCTCGATACCGGCAATGCCTGGCAAATTAACGCAACGAGCAAACCGGGATCGGCAGAAGGTTTTTAAACAAAATACCGAGATATATTGTATCGTAAACTTCACGCTCATATTGCGCGATACGATATGATCAATAAGGTTAACCTACGGTTAATTAAAACGCGTAACAAACCATCCAAAAATGGACAATCAAAATTCGGTGTATGTTTCGATACGCACACATCCTACAAAATACACGAATTATCATTGTTACTAAATTACTCGGTTGGTATATCACTTTGCGGTCTTATTTAAAAAATGATAGAATCGATCAATAATTTAGATGATAATATGAGGTATATAATTAAATTCTTAAATATCTTTAAAGATATAAGCATGACTCATTATTCACATTACAATCGCAGTAATTTAATGTAAAGAAACTTTCTTAGAACGTTTTTTTTTAATTAAAATTCTGATTATCAATTACGTAATAATTATTATAATTATTATGTAATGACATTGAATATAGGCTTACACACAGACACAAATATAGTAATTGTTACTTAAATACGTTACCAAAATAATATGTTATTTAAATAGTTACTCAAATAATACAATTTTCTAACATCTTTGATAATCACTTACACGTTGCTATTATTATCCAAAGATGAAAATGGAATTTTTGTGAAGTTTTACTTTCATAGCGTCATCTGAGGAGGAAAGGGTTGAAAAACTAATTGCTGAAGTTTTCCCCCTCTAAGCAACAATTTACGGCGACTCGAGCAAGAACACGATGAAGCAATTCGTCCGAGCAAATCGAGGCAATTAATATTCAGCGGTATAGTAAATTTGTTTTTAAGCTCCTGACGTAGATTGATCGAGTGGACTTTTAATATAAATATTACGTCTCACAAGAATTGTGTCACTGTCAAATGCGCGCCACGCGATAAGACAATTTGCTGAACGCCTCGCGTAATAATTCACGTCGGTGATACGGATGCTCGCTCGTGATATCGATTTCGCTGAAACGACCAGAGCAATGCCTCCACCCCCCTCAGATTTCCTCTGAACTCCCAAACGAGATTCGCCTACGAAAGAATTCCGACTATCGAGCGAATTTGCGTCTGCGTCTCGATCCTGAGCTGTCGCATCAAACATTTATCTGAACCATTAAATATTTAGTGTCGCACCAGCTGCGAAAATCTCGCATTGGAATAGGACGACGTGCGTCCCATGGCGAAAAAGGGTTTTAACGAGAATAAAACGGGCGATGGAAAGAGCAGAAAAGAAGTATGTGAAAATAGAAATTTCGTTATTACAAGAATTTTGCGACACTCATGGAATCGAATCTGAGAGAACGCGGTTAATATTGTGATTTCCTAACAAGCTCGAGCACGTCCTCCTTACATAATATCCGTGAACATCGTCGTTTCTGAAAATCAACTGATTCTGACTGATTTAGCTTTACCGATGAGAAAAAAGTGCACTTTTGTTGGCAGCAAAATGTTCAACATTGGTCATTTTCATCTTAAAAGTTTTTACCCTTTTTTTCATCTTAAAAGTCGTTCAAAAAATCTCTAAAAATTTATGAACATACTTTCCAATTTTTAGAATAAATGTCTTTATTTTGAAAAAATAAAATGTATCTATAATTTAATTATCGAGGACTAATTGTGTGGATAAAAGTGATATTTGAAAATAGAATACTTGCAATAATTTTTACAAAATTTTCACTTTTTACAAAAAGTTAACGTTATGTACAATCGTGAATCACTAGTTCTCGACACAAATCAAATTGATGCTGTTCGCAAGAAAATCGATGGTCTCGATCGCACCACCGCATAGAGGACTTCTCTACCACAAACTTCTTTTATGAGGGAATAAAGAGTGGCGGACTCTTTGAGATTTCGAGAAACTTCCATGAATAGAAATCGATCAAACATAAGTTATCCAAGCGAAAGGATTAATTTGTTCGTCGTGTTTATTTCAATCAACGTCACTAAAATGATTCTTGACTTCTTACCTGACCGAATGGAAATATTTAATGTGCTTCAAATTTGGACTTACAATTAGTAGTAAAATCATCTTCTCTAATCCACTAATTTGTTCTATAAGTTATAATTTGAAAGTATATTTAACAGACATGTGTTAAAGTTGATCAGTAACATATTAAAATTTCACCTTCAAAAGTTGTTAGATTCTATTTTTGAAAATGACTAAATCAAGTTTATTTATTTAATAATTCAATTAGTAGTGCCTATTGTTATTTTTCTAATAAAAAATCTTAGTACAGACCTTTGATATTTATATTTATATTTAAAAGTTAGAATTATAAAAAAATCAATTGATAAAATATATGTTAATAATATGCAATTTGTAATAACGTTTCTATTAAAAAAGCTATCATATCATAATGGAAATTTATAACTTAACACATATTATTTTGTTGTGTTGAACTTTATGATCTACGCAAGTAGTCGTTTATGATAACTCTGCTAACTAAACCAACGGGCAATAACAAGTTACAGACTTTGTCACTGACGTCATTTTCACTAAGCTGTACAAATTTCAAAGCGCATTTCAACACTGTAAATATTTGTGTAAGCAATACTCAACTCTCTACGTGAACAATTTGTAAATGAGAAGGGACGTTTCACTTTTGTAAATGTGCAAACAACTGCATAATTGCGTATAGATGTATTGTATACTCGTACATTTACGCGAACGAGAAAGAGGTTGATCGCTGCGCAGGCCGGCAATACAAGCGACATTTCGATTTAAGCTTCTTACCGGCATTGCAACTCGCTCGATGCTCGGCTCCGTAACTGACGGAATAATACTGACTGTCAAAAATGACAGTGTTATCGGTGATAACATGGGCTTTCCGGACGACGGATTAACGAGTCACTCAGGATTTCGCGAACAGGGCGCACGGTCGCGATAGAAAGACAGGGAATGGAACAATGATAACGGGCTGAGCCCTAATCTGGGTCCATTAGCTTGACAGATGTAACAGTAAACACGATGCCGTTGTGATATCGGCTTGCAAATTACAACACTCCCACCTGGAGGACTATGATAGACAGGTCTGCACCCGGCTGATTACGGGGTGGCGGCCTGGCGAATGGAGGTCTCGCAGAATGAAGATAATACGAGGGCAATTAGTTCTCGAGTAATACCGCGACGTCGTCAACATCTGGCCCGCTGGCGATGCGAGTGATTTTTCCCCGAGTCTCGCATCATCAACGGCACGGATATGTCTGTTCCACAGAACCATTTGCAACTGGTGCTTACAAATGGTTAGAAAATTGGCACGATACCTTTCACGATATGATCACAAAATTAATGTGAACGAAAAGAATAAACGATAGACGATATGGACATTTTAATTAATATGAAAATCATAAAGATGTAAACTAATTTTATGTAATGTATTAATTTTCACATTAAATATTCTATAAATTATTTTCAGATAGTTTACACATAATAAATCTAATGATAATAAAAATTTTAAAATATTTAATAAATTAATGGAAAATGCCCTAGAAATATAAAATAAAGTATTGTAAATTCATTATACTTTACGTCATTCACATATCATTTACATATATTTTGTGATCAATAATTTTATATTTCTTAAAGAATACGTATCAGGAAGAAATTATACTAAAAAATATTTTAAAAGAATATCGCCTGTATATGAATACCTTATACACAATTATTGTTTTATTTTCAAAATATTTTGTATAAATTCAAATATAAAGTTTTTATAGAAACTATGATTTTGCTGTGCTCGAAAGAGATTACAAATAGCGATGAACAATTAACGCTGTGCGTAAGCATCAAAGTACGATAAAAACAATGTTTCAGTGATGCTATAAGCAAATGGTGCGATGGTGCGCATGAATGTACTATGCATGAAAATATTAGCATTTATATGTAATACCGTACAATAAGCTTCTCATGCAATGCATTTAATAAATAAACCTTTTTGTGCTTATATACGTATTAAATTCGTGCTTTAATGGACTTTTTTAAATGTTAAAAATACATCCTTTTTTATCCTTTAGATTGATCTCCTCAATGACACTAATATTAAAAATCGAGTCTACATTAAAGTATAATAATCTATAAAATCTATACAATATTTTCAGATTAAAAAGCTTTTTATTTGAGCATATTCATAGCCTTCTAAAAATTTCAAAATATAACATAAACAACGTGAAAGCCCAAAAGGGATATTAAATCGAGTTGAAGTTTGTGGAAAAAGTTATATCTTTATGTTTTCTAGACTTTTGTATATCAAAAAAGATGCGTAAAATATTTTCTATCTTAAGAATATAATTAAATGTTGCTATACTCTACCAAAGTTTTCATAATTTTATTACAAATTATTTCATAATTTATATGTGCATTTATTATATTATATTATATTACATAAATAACAGAAACGAAAAGTTTCCTATAAACATGATTAAATAAAAGATTGTTTATATCGCGTCTAAAATGATTTATGCGCGCGCACATTTGGAATGATTATTTAAAGTAAATTAAATAGTGAAGATATAAACCCAGATTCTTTTCATTGTTCTTTCAACGACTGATCAGTTTTACGAAAGTAATGTTTCTATGACTCATCTGATATAACCGTAAAAAATGAAATGTGTAAAATCGTCGTAAAATATAAAATCGTATCTAAAGCTCTTCAAAGCTTTATTACATATCTGATCTCGTCTCCACACGCACAGTAGTGTTTGAGGGTAGTAAGATATGCATTATTCACGAAAGCAACCGGAATATCGTCTCCTCTCTTAATACCGCCCCATGTAATTCTGGTTCTTGTACGTGCTGTAGTCTGCCAGAAATGTATGAAACTTATCCCACTTCATCCGTTTAGTGATCTGTAAACTGTAAAGTACGCTTCTATTTTTCCCTCTTATATTTGATAAACGATATAAAATATCCCGATATAACTC
Organism: Solenopsis fugax; assembly: GCA_003595255.1. Lineage (NCBI taxonomy): Eukaryota > Metazoa > Arthropoda > Insecta > Hymenoptera > Formicidae > Solenopsis > Solenopsis fugax. The sequence goes on along the minus strand of QKQZ01054285.1, from coordinate 2,464 downwards.
AAACGTAAAAAGCTCGTGTCACATATTGGATTACAAATCCATAATTGGACCACAAATTTGCTTTTATCGTTTGTTTCAAAAATTAGAACTTTCATCCTATTTTATGCGCACGTGATAATTTCACGCAAGTTTGCGGGAATGTGTTAATCAACCTACGATTATCCGAGTCGCGGGCGCAAACGAAAATGGCGCACCATTAAAACGCATGTCAGATAAGTGTAGGTCAGATGGGTCGGTGGCTCTTATCGCTTTTCCACAGACGCGTGCGTCGTGATATTGCAGCGGAGCAGCGTGTCTATTTTCGGGCATTCTCGAATTTCGGTGAGGCCTCGACCGGATGTAGCGTCGCGATTTCATGGCCTGGCCGATGAAATACAAGCTTGCGACTACATGGATAGCGAGGGAGCGCGAACAAATGTATCCCCGGCACAGCCGCGAATCTCGCCGTGAAATTCCAACGCATTTCCCTCGGACACAGGAAAGAGGGAGGGGTACACACGGCAACGTGTGCGCGCAAACCCCGACTTTTTTACTGCTTGTTTAGCTCGCGCGAATGACCCTTTTGAAGTTAATGCCCCATGAGCGTGCGCGCCCATATACTAAAGCAGTACGATTGTTGCCGGCTGAAAAATTCATCGGGCGCGTGCACACGAAAATGGGACCCTCGCCGACAGTGAAATCTAAATTCCGCTTGTACGTCGTTCGCGAAATGCGCGCGCGCGGTCATATGACGATTCACTCTCTTTCGCCAAATTTCGTTCAGTTATTAACCAAACAACGATGGTTGGGAGGAAGAACTAGATTTCAAACGCACAACGCGTTATTTTATATTCCGCAGCGGATGGATAACTTCCTCCATTTTTAATTTTTCACGTACGGTGGAATATTTATCCTGCACTTTCCCACATCGCGTAAATGTCCGTATACGTATCAAATGTCATTTCCAATGCTCATAAATACGTGAATATTGTATTTATATGTAATTTATCATTTTAACGAAACGATCGCAGCTGCACTCTCGCATAAACACTCAAAGAGGCTAATGTGGCAGTAAAAACTGATTATCGTCCCGATATTCGTTAAACCGTCAACATCGAATGCCCTCTGGCAATTGGTAAAATGTAACGAATGAATAAAAACCATCCTCGATTGACATTGGAGCGCAGCGCGGTGCAGCGCGGTGCGGCGGAATCTTCATACATCGCGGAACATATCCGTTCGATCATCGCCACAGGGGCGGTTCAATTATTACCTATTTCGATGGTGCTTCGCGCTGCCGTGCTATGACATTACACGCGAGCCGCATGACACGTTTGTGCACCGCGGTCGCACCCCGACGAACGTTAATCTTTAATCTCCGCTTCTTTCTCGCACCCCGCGGGAAAGAAAAACCGGTCGAACAGCCGCTGTATTCCCAAGGCCGAGCCGTTCAGGAAATTGCGCGCGGGCCCGAGCCGGCTCGGGTTTCCAAATTGCTTTACGATGAGATAATGGTGCCGGAACGTGTATGCACGTACGTGTACGTGTGCACGCGTGCGTGTGCGCTCGCGACGAATTGACCAGAAGAGGATTGACTGCCGGACTTTTTTTTTATCGCAGGCAAATTCCGCGGGCGTAACGCGGATTCCGGGCCGAGTTCCATTCGATAACTGACCGCATTAACGGTACCGAAACTTCGTTCTACCCCTTTTCATCCCTTTTCCATCCGGAAGAAGAACGGGTTAAGCGGCGCCCGTACGTTCTCATCATCCTGAAATTTACGCGACGGCACTAAAGCAAATTACGCTCCGCGCCGAGTTCGCGGGTTGTCGGGCTCGCATAAAGAGTTCTTTCCTATGCACCACCCTTCTACTACCCGCCGCGCCGCGGGCTACGTCGCCGGACCGTCGTCTCTCACCCCCGCGCTATTTGGCGAGTTTTTAAAACCGTCGGATTATGTGCGTCCGGAACGGTAATTTGGCCACTTATTAAAACGTTGTGCAGTTACGTAAAGCTCGCAACCCGTTGCGAGCTCTCTTTCCCGCCGCGCCACGACGGAGAATTATTGCGTGCCAGAGAATAGCACGGCAAATGGAACGGGCGATTCACGCTTCCGACGTGGACGCGTCCAACGAGAAATCAGTAGAGAATTTTCATGGCGCGGAGGAAAAAAAAAGAAAGCACGCCTAGTTGCCTTCTGCTTTCTCGTTTGTTTGTAACAAGTAATTGACTTGAGAATCCGCCATGGCCTTGTCCCAAAAATTAAGTATTCAAGCAGTCGCCTCTCCATTAGTAGACTCACTTTAGACTACATAGATCTGTTCATCTCTAATTCGGAATCAGTGAAATTTTACTAATTTGCAGTGCTATACTTATAACTATGGTTACCAGTGATTTTCACTGTCTTTCAGTAACTTCGATTAAGAGAGGATTACTCTCATTGATCGAAAGCAGTGTACTATCACTAAAAGACAGTATTTCTATA
>QKQZ01054283.1:0-20340 GCA_003595255.1 Solenopsis fugax | reverse complement strand
TATATATATATTTATTTATTTATTTTTATATTTATATTATTTGTTTCAGAATAATCACACGGACGGATTTAGATTGGGCATCAATATACGACTTTGTATTCGACCGATTGAGGTCAGTACGACAGGACGCTGTGATACAAAGAATTGATGCCACCACAAGAATTCTCCTTCTGGAGCCAATTGTCCGATTTCACATATATGCCGCGCAGAGGTACAAATTGATCAAACGCTCTTTAAAAAAGTGGAAAGTTATTAAACAGGTTCTTTTTTTTCTAGGCTGTGTGAAAGAAACATTTCGGAATTTGATGCAAAGATAAATAGTAAACATTTGCTAGAATGTATCAAGCAATTACTTGTATTATATGATCAACAAAGTTGTGAAGATGTAACAGATAACACAGAAGTACATAGAAATCTCGAAAGACTGGCATTAAACGATAGCCGGTCAGAGATGGAAGCTATATATATTCTTCTCCATATTGGAGATCATGAAGCATTAAGAAGAGCTCTCACGCTTTCGTCCGATTTGAAGTAAGCTGTTCAGTATCATGCAAAGAAATTAAAAAGATTAATATAAATTATATAAACATTCATGTTCATTACAGAGTTTACATTAACTTATTACATATTTATTTCTTGTTTATGTATGTAGAAAATCATCGGCAATTCAGTTGGCTACAAAAATATCACTTGCTTGGTACTTAAGAAACTATGTTTATGTTCGTCATCTGATTACACAGTTACCTCCGCTCCTAGCTTGTGCATTTTTTTGTAATTTGCAGAGTTTCAGAAGGTATTCACTTATTTTTATTATGTATGCAAAATATTCAATAATAATTGTGATAAACTGTGATGAGTAATTATAAATTCTATAAGTTTTAAATAAAAAATGTATTTCAGAAATGTTCTACAAATCATGAGTTCTGGATATAATAGTAAAGTATTGACATTCCCAGGACTGAAATTGCAAGAACTTTTATTCTATAAAGATATAAGTAAAATTCAGGAGGATTGTAAGTTATTTGGTTTGACGCTCACTAATGAAAATGTTTTATTTCAAAAATCACAGTTCAACGAACAGATTTTGTTGGTCAGTACAAAATTCAAAAGTTAATTATTCTATACTACGAATACTTTTTTATTTTATCATTTCTTTTTATATTTTAGGCTAATCCTGAGATGTATTACTCTTCTGCCACGTTACATAAATTCATGCCAAAAATTCTTTTAGAATGTACCTCTAACGACGAATGTTAAATTACTTAATTTTTTAATTACAATATACATTTTCTATATGCAATTGTAAATCTATTGTGTATCTAAAATAATAAAGTTTAAACTTCAAGGCTGTAAAAGATATAGATGGTGTATTATATATCAATACATTTGTTTAAATTGTAATCTGTAGTGTTTCTGTATCTTTTCTCTCAATCACAAATTTATGAAATATTATTAAATTTATGAAATATTATAAAATATTATTAAATCATATTGAAAGAAAATTTATGCCGATTGCACATTTTGTTTTATGTATGTATCTATGTCTTAAAAGATAGTTTTGATATGGAAATATTTTTGCATTAATTAGTGATAAATATTTATTATACTGTGATCGTATTCAATGATGAATAAGTAGCAATATCTTTTTTTAGCCAAATATAAAAAATAAAAAAAAAGGTCGATACGATTTGTGTATTCTCATCTTTTTCAGATGGTTCCCTTCTTGCGGCAATCTCTATAATATACTTGTATAGTTCATTGGTTGGATGAGACATCCTCGAGTTGTTACGATAACCAAAGTATGTTAATAAAAAAAGTAACCGCGCAAAAAAACTGCGGCATGTGATCGCGGGAATGCTTTCTTTATATTTTGTACAAATAGCTAGAGCTTTATTTAGAAAATAATATCTTATGCACTTCTGACACAAGGTATAATAGTATACTTATGTCTATTGAGAATCACTAGACGAGCTACTCGAAGAGTCTGTAGACATAACTTCGACGTCTTCCGTTTCTTGTTTATGTGTATTCACAGCCACGCTGCCCTGCCCGCCGACCGACATATGAATCTCTCCCGACGGATGCCAGGCAAATTGGTTCGATTGCGAAACAGGTGGTTCTGAAACAGTAATAGGAATACTTTGAAAATCTGCTTGTTTGTATTGATTCAAACTCGGTACATATGTATAAAATACTTTACCTCCAGCAGGATGTCCTGCCCTGTGTAAATCGGACGGTATACCTGGATGAGAGCCAAGCAATTGTCCATTTAAAGGTAGGTCGCTCAATCGACCTAGACATCCTAATCTCATTTCGATATCGGTGGGATATGGCCTTCTGGGATCTCCTTGTTGCCACGTTAAGGGCGCGCAAATTGCATTAGTTGCGCTTATTCTATGTGCATACTTGATAAGCTCTTCTGAAGAAACCGGTCTCTTATTGGCACGCGCGATAGACTGTAATTTCTGTTTTGCCTGATAAATCGCGGTAGCCAGGATCTGCTCCGCTTCCTTCAACTGTCGCTGTAGCTGCTGAATATCCTGGTCTTGCCTCTCTACTTCGGCTTTCAACGCCTCCATCTTCAGGTTGATCTTAGCCTGCTCGGCAGCTCGTTTCAACGTCGCTTTCAATTCGTTATCCTTGGCGACCAACAATTCGGTTAACTGAGCATGTTCTGTGCTTGAAAGCTTTGAAGGCTTCTGAGCGATTGTATTCTCTATCATCTCTCTAAAAACGACAGAATAATAATTTATTAAATTAGATTATAAATTATTTAAATCAAAAGAAAAAAATAATAATATAAAATATATGAAGATAGAGCTAAGAAACTAGAATAATCTGTTAATTTTTCTTTTAATTAAGAAAGGATATTAAGGACGTTTTGATTCTATAATATCAGTTAAATTATCAAAATTTAAAAACTGTAAGCTTGTTAAGATTTATTCTTCTTTTTTTTTGCCTAATCAACAACAAAAAATTTCACGAATATCTTAATTTTGACCTGAAACCAACCAAGGACGAATCAAAGAAAAATTTTGCTTATAATGGTTTATGCAGCAAGAATAACTATATTTTGCTTCAGTTGTAGGTAAATAACTTTTAAACGAGTAAATGGATTTAAATGAACTTTTGCATGAATTTATTAGTTTCATTAGTTTATGAAAAAAGTTATTTAATTCATAAAGCTAAAATTTCATGTGAACAAAAGAAAAATAGCATCATTACTCCATTTCATTGCAAAGGAGTATTAAAAAGTTTAAGCTTTGCTAAGCGTGTCTTCACTGATACAACTATTTTATCGAAAATTGATGGACAGAAGGTAAACGTTAACTTTAGGTAAACGTTAGCATGAAATTTCAGCTTAATACTACTTTCTCATCAAATTTGCGAATGAATACCATAAAACGTGATTTTATTGTACATAGGAATCAAAAAATTACGCACAAACAAAAATTAAATAACTTTTAAACTAATGAGAGAATATGTTCAACTTTATACAAATATTCAAACAAATAACAGAACATTCTATGAAATTTTTATATTTTTGGTAATAATTAAGATGTGACACATACTTAATCTAAGAACGTTAATATAAAAACACACATTTACTTATACAAATGTAGCTTACTTTGCTATTAATTCAATATCATCCACTAGTGATAATAGAACTTCTCTCGTACTTCTGCTCGATGCCATCGCTTTTACCAGATTGTGCCGAATTGTATGTGAATAAGTGAATCCTTTTAATCAACAATATGTAATTAACATATCAGAGATTCATACTAATTGTGTAATGCAACTTTTTTTTACGCAACTTTCAATATCCAAAACAATGCTCATTCATGCTCATCGCATCACATCCAAGTTCGTTCCAAAGACGTCGCATAAATATTTTGGAATAACTCTACACCCACATGACTTTTCAAAGGGTGCATTCCGTTATTCAATTAGGCTGAGGAACCTCTCTGCACTCTCTGCTGAAGCCAGGGTTATAAACATGTCCGCTCTTACGCTCTCAGGTTCCTCTCTGCCGGCAGTTACCGGTACTAATCATCAGTCAGGCAAACTGAGGCAAACCAGGTACTCTGAAATGCTCTGAAACACTACAAGCAATTGCAAGCAATTGCAAGAACTGTGGAACTGTGTTGTGTTCTCTTTGCAGTGTTCTTTTATATTAGTTCAGTGTACTTTCGTATGTGATTATTTAGTCTAATTTATTTTTCGCTTTTCCGCCTTGTGGCCTTGTTGCTTTGCCGCTTTTTCGTCTTTATTATCAGGTAAGATAGAACGTATAAAATTTTTAATTCTAAAAAATGTCGCGTGTATAATAAAATTAGGGTTGGGTAACCCAGATAGCAAGCATATTACTATCAATTTGATAAAAGTGCATTGCCTGAGTTGCTATATTTTTTTAGGACAGTGGCTTCCAATTTATAATGGTTATTTATAACAAGTTATTGAAAATTTTATACTAGTAAATTCCATATGTTATTATCCTTCTTCTTGGCCTTTAGATTTCTAGCTTCAACAAAGATACTATTGTCCTTTAGTATTGTCTGGGAAACCAATTTCCTTTCTGTTGCCTTCAGGCTTCAGGTAGCCAAGATGCCATTTCATGTAGAGAAGCTTTGCTAGTGAAAACCCCCCACTCCACCCAAATGTAAAACAGCATTGAAAAACTAAAGCTATTCGTTGCCTCCTACCTTTTCATGGAGCAAAGCTTTGCTAGCAAAGATCCACTCCACCCAAGTGCAAAGCAGTATTGAAAAGTTAGCTTTTTAGTTAAGTTTAAAGTTAGCTTTAATTAAAAAATTAAGAAGTGTTATTTATTTGAACCTATATAATGCATAAAAATCATTTATCAGTAAAATCAATTAATCAACTAATGGATTACAATAAGAAAAAGGCCGGCATGGCTGCTCTCAGGTTCCTCTCTGGCTGAAATAGCACTTTTGAACTTTGAGCGTTTCTTTACTGACTACTAATTTTTACATGAATCAGCGGAACGGGGGAGGGTCTTTGCCAGCAAATCTTTGATACATGAAATTATACCTTTATACTGTGGTGATGTTAAAAATGAAAAAGAACGTTGTCGCAGTTGCTGATATTAAATAATTTAAGAAAGACATAAGTTTAATCAAATAAAAATTAATCTAGGAAATTATGCTGGCACTAAAAGATTACGGCAGCAGTGATGAGGAAGGAGAGACCGAAAACATAACACCCATGCTTCCCAGTGTGAAGCAGTCAGTTTCCACGAGCAGTCTCCAAATTTGCCCTGCTCCAGAAGTCGTACCTACTGTAAGTATTCGCATGCATTCAGCTCATGATAATTATTTAAATTTGATGAACGGTCACTTATACTGATGATTATTTAGGAAACAGAATTGTGTGTGAAAAGATATGTAGATCCAATTACGATAGAAATAAGGTATAATTCAAAGTATGAAGAGCTGTGGAAGAGCTTTGGACCTGAGGTGAGCTCCCAGAATCCATTTGAAACACCAGAGCAGTGTGCAATAAAAAATATGCCCTCTGACTATATAGAGCCAGTGCATCTAAATGAATATTTTGAAAACCAAAGAAGAACATTTTCCAGAGAAGCACTTGCCAAATATGGTACGCATAATATTCCAGCAAATAAAAATGATTTGAAATGGAAATGAATTATGATATTCATTTTTGAATTCATGCTTGAGATTTTTTAAATCCATTTGAAATAAAAAATAAAGCGCGTTTTTAAATTTATTAATTAAATAATCATATTATGTGCAAATGTAGCTTTTACAGAGCAAAGTTGCATTTGCGCATAACGCGATTGATCAATCGATGAACTAAAAAATTCGCCTATAATATAATGAGGACTTGAATCTATTTGAATATGAAATGATGAATACAGTATTTCATATTTCAAATATTCGTGTAATCAAATAAATTTAATACTAATCTAAGCTTCAATTTATACCTAAATTTTTATTTTAGCAGCAGAAGAATCGGGTGGTAAGAGATCGGGCGTTTTTGAAAATACTGTCTTTAGATCGTCGGCCAAACGAAAAAAACAGACGGAGGAAAAACCACAACAGGCAGAAGAGAAAACAGCGTTACATAGTAATGGGTTTATATATGTTGTTACAAATACACACATTAGTAATAGAGTTTCTTTTATGAAAAATTTCAGAATATTTACAACTGAAACTATTTATGAGGATAAAATTTTAACATGAATATTGATTTGAAATATATTTATAATACTTAATAATTTTATATTGCAGTTAAAGATAGTGTGGATTATCAGGGACGTTCATTTTTGCATCTACCTCAAAATATAGGTGTGAACCTCAGATCGGAATCACCGCCCGATCGTTGCTTCTTACCAAAGGCGCAAATTCACACATGGGAGGGTCACACCAAAGGCATCTCTAAAATCCGATGGTTTCCCCATACTGCACATTTACTGCTATCTTGCAGTTTGGATTGTAAAGTGAAGGTATTTGATTATTCTTATTCGATTTATTAACGTATTACTTGCGCAAATATCGTATTATATTAATGTCTTATTGCACACAGTTGTGGGAAGTATACAAAGACAGGAGATGCCTTCGTACGTACTACGGACATCAACAGGCCGTACGAGACATAAGTTTCGATAACGATGGTAAGCGATTTTTATCAGCGGCTTACGATCGGTATGTGAAACTGTGGGACACAGAAACAGGAGTTTGTATCAGTCGTTTTATAAGCAGAAAAATCCCGTATTGTGTTAAGTTTAATCCTGACGCAGATAAACAGCACCTCTTTGTCGCTGGTACCAGTGATAAGATCATTTGTGTAAGTTAAAAAAAAGATTTATCAAAAACAGTGTATATAAGATTTAAGATTTCGATGATACAGACACACAAAAATCCTATTTATTTTTGACGATAAAAATGCAATAATTAATGTAAAAATAAAGTATATTATTTAATAATATATATCTTTAATTAAATATTAATTATTTAATATTCTATTACAGTGGGATATACGTTCTGGTAAAATAACACAGGAATATGATAGACATTTGGATGCTGTGAATACTATCACATTTGTCGACGAAAATAGATTCGTTACAACCAGTGATGATAAAAGTCTCCGAGTTTGGGAATGGTATGAATCCATTAATTCTCGTGATGAATAATTTATTTTCAAAAAATGTAACTGATCTATTATTAAGAATAAATTCTTTTTTATACAGGGACATTCCAGTAGATGTAAAATACATCACTGATCAATCCATGTATTCCATGCCGGCGGTAACACCGTCGCGAAATCAGAAATGGCTCGCTTGCCAAAGCATGGATAATAAGATTGTCACATTCTCGACGTTAAATAGATTCAAAATAAATCCGAAAAAGACGTTCACAGGGCACATGGTCGCGGGATACGCGTGCGGTTTAGACTTCTCGCCAGATATGAGGTAATATTTTTATATTTTAATTAGATTTAAAAATGTGTGCGTTTTTAACAAAAATGTGCGGTAATATATTTACAATCTTGATTTTATGTAAAATAATCGAGCTTTCAGTGAAGTATTATATTATACCTATTTTCTCATTCCAGTTATTTAGTGTCAGGAGATGCAGATGGTAAATGTTACATATGGTACTGGAAGACGACGAAGTTGTGGAAAAAGTGGAAGGCGCACGACGGGGTATGCATCGACGTGTTGTGGCATCCACACGAACCTTCTAAAATCGCTACTGCTGGTTGGGACGGGAAGATTAAGTATTGGGACTAGAAAGTTCCCCACATGAGCCGCAAGCTACAGTTATCCTTATTAAATAAAGCTATATTTTGTATATTTGTAAATAATAAATATTGTGAAAACTAAAGTAAAAATAAGATTTTTACACTGAATTAATTTACCTTTAAAGTTGGTTTATAATAGCCGTTACCGTAAGAAATTGGCCAATCATAGTCGATTATTCTTCTATAATTTGACTATGATTGGCCAATTTTTTACGTTTACGGTTATTCTCAGCTATTATAAACCAATCCTAACAAGATTACCGAACATACTCTAATGTGCTCCAACATGTATGTATGTATGTACGTTGCCGCAAATGTATTGGAGGGTGTTTGAGTGTGTTGGAGCATGCTATGCGAACAAACGGGGCCCTATTCTTCAAAACATGCAAATAATTTTCGTATACGAAAGTGGCAAAATAGTCAATGGGAGAATACCATTGAATAATTCCATTGGCTATTCTGCCATTTTCGTATACGAAAATTATTTGCATGTTTTCAAGAATAGGGACCCAATTTTAACGGACCATCACCTCCCTCCCCTTCTGTATCCTCACAAGAACCGTTTACTGACGCGCAAACTGCGTCTCCCGCCCAAACCTAGGGACTTTTTTGCGGCCGCCAGCCTGCATGTTATACAAATGTCGCTCTGCCAACAAATCGGGCGAATGTTGTCATCGCATTTCGTGTCAAGCAGTGTCAAGGAGTTTTGTATGTCTGATTGCATCTCCGACTAACGTTGACACGAATGATACACACGTCTGATTTCTCGCTACATTATGTATATCAAACAGGTATCGTGAGTCGAATTGTAGTCTAAATCTGTCGCAACCTAACAGAGCATTCCTGGGGTTACGCTTCGTCTCTTTATAGACTTCACCTTTCACGCATTTCCTGTATTTATTCTAATTCTTAAATGACTTAATACTGAAGTTTTATGTAGAATTATCATGAATTATAAAGTTACTCCAGTCTCTATGGCTAGTGCTCCGTTCAAAGTATCCGATGCGTTGTCATCGCGATTCCTATAACGATATCATAAGTTCCGAAACAATAGGCCTAGTTTTTAGTTACACCTCTTGCACGGTTCACCTTTCCTCATTTTTTTCCCGTTGGAGAGAAAAGAAAAGATAAAGTGTCAGAAGTTCAGCTAAAAGGAATAGATTTATCAGATATACTCATGTAAACTTTTATTGAACAGGTGATTATCCAAGGATTCAAGTCGTACCGTGAACAGACGGTTGTCGAACCTTTTGATCCAAGACATAATGTAGTGGGTATGTAATTAATGATCTTATATAGAATTGATATGCAGTTAATTATATATGTCATAATTGGATATTTTCTTCTAAGTTGGCAGAAATGGATCTGGCAAGAGTAACTTCTTTTATGCCATTCAATTTGTCTTGAGCGATGAGTTCTCTCATCTCAGACCCGAACAGAGGCAGGCGCTGTTGCATGAAGGGACAGGCCCTCGTGTTATATCTGCGCATGTAGAAATAATATTTGATAATTCTGATGGAAGATTACCGGTAAAAATTGTTAATTCATATTATTGGTTTTTTTGTGCTCTTTATTGATCCCCTATGGAATTACAAAACTTATTTTACAAATTCGCTACTATATGTTTAGTTCTTATCTTATACTTTTTACTTGATATACATTCACACATACACACACACACACACACACACACACACACACACACACACCTTTCACTGCTTAAACTTTTCTTATCAACTAATTTATGAACTATCTTATAACTATTTTACATGTTAACTTGATTCTATGCCTCTGCTCATTTACATCCATGCATCTATGAATCTTTCCTTTATCCTTGGAGGATTTCCATTTCCTTCTTTCTCTCTTCTCTCTTTCACTCTGTTTCAACTTTTCATGCTTTTTTCATACACAACACTCAATTATTTCTTTTTTTTTATTTGTTTATCATCTCCCTCATATTTTCTCTGTCTTTCTATACTCTCTCTATTACCTTTATTCATTTCTCCTCCATCCTCTTATAATATTTTTTTTATCAATCCTTATCAATTTTCTTCCTCCTACATATTCACTCCATCTCAAACATCTTTTCCATACATGCTTCCATGTCTCTTCTTCTATTTCACACTCTATACATTTCCTATTTTCTTCTGCTTTTTAATATAATCTTTCATATTGTTTCCAATCCTAAATCTCTTATCCTTTTCCATCTCCCTTCTGCTCTTTCTTTAAATATTTTATGTTTCCTCCTTCCTAATTTCTTTATATCACCTATTGAACTTTGGTTTCGTTATTTTCTTACCTTTATTTTTTGTTGTTAATTGCCCCTTTTCTCCATATTTCCTAATTCCACTCCCAGTATTAGTTGAAGTTATTGAAGCACAAAGTATAAAAAGTTGGTATTATAATAACAAAGTAAAATATATTACTTTAAGAGTAAAATAAATAAAAGGAGTAAAATAAAAGATTATTTTTTTATATACATAATAATGATAGTTTGCAATTTACATGACAAAATGTATAGCTGATAGCAAAGTTTCAACTTAATAAGATACAATTTTGTATTTTATCTTTTAACTCTATTTATAGTTTATTTATTGTTTTATTTTATTAATTTTAGCCAGAGATTTTATTTTATACATTGTTATTTATATAACTTATTGTATTCCACATAGTTTATGTTAAAATAATTTTATAATTTTATCTAATTTGCGACTGATACAAATTTTATTTTAAATTGAAACTTGTTTTGTTATCCGTTATATACCTTGTTATCCGCTATATATAAATAAATTGTGAAATATATTTAATATTTTATTTGTAATATTTATAATATTTTGTAATAATACATAGAATTTTCTATTTCTTATTCACAGATTGATAAAGATGAAGTCTATTTAAGAAGAGTAATCGGTTCCAAGAAGGATCAATATTTTCTCAACAAAAAGATTGTGACAAGAAATGATGTGATGAATTTATTGGAGTCAGCAGGATTTTCTAGGTCCAATCCTTATTATATTGTGAAGCAAGGAAAAGTTTGTATTAACATAGCATGTTTATATTTGTAGTATAATGTAATAATGTATTATAACTGTGTAGTATAATGTAATTGTGTTTTGCAGATCAACCAAATGGCAACAGCACCAGATTCACATAGATTAAAGTTATTAAGAGAAGTAGCAGGTACTAGGGTATACGATGACAGAAGAGAAGAGTCAAAATCTATTCTGAAAGAAACGGAAGGAAAACTGGAGAAAATCGAGGATTTTTTGCGAACAATAGGTAATTAAAGATAAAAAAAATATTTAGAAGAAAATAAAGTATAATGAAAATAATTATTCTATTATAGAGGAGCGTTTGAAAACACTCGAGGAAGAGAAAGAAGAATTGAAAGAATATCAACGTTGGGACAAACAACGTCGTTGTTTAGAATATACGATCCACGAACGCGAGCTTAAAGAAAATAAGAGAAAATTAGACGAGCTCGAGGAATCCAGGGCGAATAATGGAGCCGAACAGGCCAGACTAGGAGCGGAAGCAAAGACTGCGCAAGAGATGGTACGTGCAGCTACAAAGAGACTAAAGGAAGCGAAAAAGGAAGTGCAGTCTGCTAAAGAAGAAAGAGATACACTTAGGTAACGTAAGCTTATATATAAAATAGATAAAAAGACTATAGAGAAAAAATATTTATAATGAAATTTTTGTAATGTAGTGCAGAGCAGCAGCAATTATTAAAAGAAAAAAACAAATTAACATTTACTATTAACGACTTACTGGAAGAAGTAAAAGGTGATAACGACAGTAAGAAACGTGCTCAGCAAGAGTTAGAAAAGTTGAAGGCTAACATCGCTGTTCGAGAAGACGAGCTAAAATCTCTTAAGCCAGAGGTGAGAAAATATTTAGATATTTAATATATTTAATTTTATATTTAAGATATTAAAATGTGAAATATTTTTTCTCTACAGTATGAACGAATGAAACGTGTCGAAGAAGAGNGTATGAACGAATGAAACGTGTCGAAGAAGAGTGTACACGAGAATTGCAATTAAAGGAACAGAAACGTAAAGAATTGTATGCCAAACAAGGCCGTGGCAGTCAATTTACTACTAAGGCAAGAGAAAAACACAATTTTTATCATAATTAATGTTTTTGTTTAATTTAAGTTCCAGCAAAATATTTTAAAGAGATTTATTTACAGGATGAGAGAGATAAGTGGATACAAAATGAACTTAAACAGCTCACAAAACAGATAAAGGATAAAGAAGAGCATCAAAAAAAGATCAGCGAAGATTTAAAACGTGATGCAGAGAAACAGGTTGCTTTAGAGAAGAAAATAGGAGACCACACACGCGAGATGGAACGACAACGTGCATCAATTGACGATCACAACAAGCAATACTATGAACTCACGAAATCGAAGGATCAATGTCAAGCAACTCGAAAGGAACAGTATGTTTAATTTATTAAATTAACAAACGCATTATTCAGAAATATCAGAATTTTATAAACTGAGCGCGTGAAATTGCAGATATCGGCAGGAAAGTGTATTACAATTGCAACTATCTGGTCTAAAGGAAGATTTAGCAAAAGCAGACCAAAGTTTAAGATCCATGGCTGGCAAACCTATTTTGAACGGCAGAGACAGCGTACGTAAAGTACTAGATACCTTCCGGTAAGATTATTTTTTTACAAATATGCTACATAATCTTTGAAAAGAATTTTTGAATGTTTTTGTTTAAAATTTACATGGATGACAATATTATGTGTATATACTTAATATCTGTTATATAGTTAATATCTTCGGTTTTTAGTGGACGAAAAGATATGGCTAATGAAGTGAGCAGTTACTACGGGCCTGTAATTGAAAATTTCAACTGCGACAAGAGCGTTTATATGGCTGTTGAAGTAACCGCTGGAAATCGATTATTTCACCATATTGTAGAGACCGATAAATTTGGAACAAAAATTTTAAAGGAAATGAACAATCAACGATTACCGGGAGAAGTAACTTTTATGCCTCTGAATAGACTTCACGTAAAGGATATCGATTATCCGAAGACCAGTGACGCTATACCCATGATATCCAAGTTGAATTACGATCCCAAATTTGATAAAGCATTAAGGTAAAAGAAATATATAAAATAATAATAAAGTAAAAATTTTGCTTCTCTCTTTCTTTCCATATTTCTTTATATGAGATATATGAGACTTTATCTTTTTTTGTTAAATAGATATATATTTGGAAAGACTTTGATTTGTCGTAATCTGGAGGCAGCAACGACTTTGGCACGAGATTCTGGTTTAGACTGCGTTACGTTAGAAGGAGATCAGGTTTCATCCAAAGGTTCCTTAACTGGCGGATATTTCAATACACTCAGATCACGGCTTGAAATACAGAAAACAAGATCAGAATTAATGTCACAAATTTCTGCTCTCGAGACCCAATTAACAACGCTTAAGGAGGAAATTAGAAAGGCGGATCAAAATATTAGTTCTTATGTTAGCGAAATGCAGAGGACTGAAACCAAAAATAGTAAAGCTAAGTAAGTAATTAAATCTTTAATTTACGATTATAAATTAATATTAATTTAGAATTTTATATTTATATATATTGTTTAAATATTTATCAATAATTATTGAAAAATATTGAAATTTTATTAATTATGGAAATTAATTAACAACACTTATCATTTATTTGATAGAGATATATATGACAAGATGAAAGCAGAAATACGTCTTATGAAGGAAGAGTTGAGTGCTATAGAAAGATATCGGACACCAAAAGAGAGGAGTCTTGCACAGTGTACATCAAGTTTGGAAGCAATGCGTGCGACTAAGGATGGCTTGGAAAGTGAATTACATCAAGAACTTATGGCTCAGTTATCCGTCGCAGATCAGCATCAGGTGCGCGTAAAAAAAGAATTTTAAATGTTAAATTAACAATACAAAATCTTTCTTCCATTTTCATGATTAAAAATGGGATTTCTATTGGCATTTCTATTGTTTTTTGTAGGTCGATACTTTAAATGACGACATAAGGCGCCTAACGAAGGAGAACAAAGAAGCTTTTGCGAAACGAATGCAATTGGAAGCAGAGAAGAATAAGTTAGAAAATTTATTAACAAACAACTTAGTGAGAAGAAAGGATGAGTTAGTTCAAGCTTTACAAGAGATATCGGTTGAAGATCGACAGCGGCAACTTGACTCGTCAAAAATTCAGTTGGCAGATATTGAAAAAAGACTAGTAAAAGTAAACGAGGACTTCAAAGCACAGAATGAAAAAGTGACTAGTGCCATGAAGAAAGTAAGTATTCAAAAACAGTAACAATTCAAATAAAATCCGTATATTTAAATAAAATAATCTTTAATTTTTGTATTGTATGGTATGTGTTCAGCAAAAGTCGGAATCTTCTGAAGTCGAGAAATGGAAATTGAAAGAAAAAGAGGCTCAAGAGAAAATAGAAGCAGACGCAAAAGACTTGGAGAAATTAGCGAGCAAGTTAAACATCTTGCAGCAAAAAATAGTGGAATGTACACAGAAAATTACTGAACTCGGCGCGTTGCCTAGTCACGAAGCTTACTCTAAGTTTAATACAATGTCCACTAAACAGCTTTTTAAGGAAATGGAAAAGGCAAACAATCATTTAAAAAAATATAGGTGCGTATTTTTATTTAAATATAATAAATTAGTTGCAACAAACCAAAATTATCAAGCTTTTTAATTGATTATTATATTTATAAATTAAAGACTGAGTTATTCGTTAGTATATTATTATTGTATGTTTATTATGTTTAGCCACGTGAATAAAAAAGCTCTGGATCAGTTCATGTCCTTCAGTGATCAAAAAGAAAGATTAGTGAAACGGAAGGAAGAGTTGGACCGAGGCGACGAAAAAATAAAAGAACTTATGTCGGTACTTGAACAGCGCAAATGCGAAGCGATACAATTTACATTTAAACAAGTATGTCTATTTGTACAATAAGTTTGATTTTATAATATAAACTTGATTTTTCAAAATGGAAATGGATTAACACATTGATATATTAATATCTCAATAATATATTCTTAAACACAATTTCATGTGACAATTTTTTTTCTTTTAAGGTGAGCAAGTACTTCAGCGAAGTATTCAAAAAACTTGTTCCTTCGGGCCATGCACAATTGGTCATGAAAACCGCGGATGGCGATGAAGGTGACGATGGTACAGCGGAGCCATCAGATTCTGATAGATTTATTGGCGTTGGTAAGGGAATAGCTTATTTTTATAACTGAAATATATTGTGCAGTGTGTATAATAAAAAATTATTTAAACTTTTTTTCTTCAGTTCAGTTATATTTCACATTTGTGTGATATGTACTTTATGGATTTCAAAAATTTACATATCTATTGTTTCTAAAAGGTATAAAAGTATCATTCACGGGACACAGAGGCGAAATGCGAGAAATGAATCAATTATCTGGTGGACAAAAATCTCTAGTAGCGTTAGCTTTGATATTCGCAATACAAAAGTGCGATCCTGCACCGTTTTATCTGTTCGACGAAATCGATCAGGCATTAGATGCACAACACAGAAAGGCAGTAGCAGATATGATCCATGAGCTTAGTTCTGACGCCCAGTTTATCACCACGACATTCAGGTAACACAATGTAATCAATGGCCTTGTAAAAAATTTCAGGATTAATTCACGCTCAAAATAACGGAATTGTGCTAATGAGGCAGTATAAAAAATAAGGATGTGTTTCTCTCGCAGACCGGAATTATTACATCATGCGAACAAATTCTATGGAGTGAAGTTCAGGAATAAAGTTTCGCACGTCGAATGTGTGACGCGGGAAGAAGCGGCCGATTTCGTCGAAGATGATACGACACATGGTTGAACTAAGAATATTTTATTTATACAAGTCAACAATGAAGAAAACTATTGTCTTTTTTTCCGCATATTCAGAAGAAAACATACACATGTAAACGGATGCAACTTTACTATGATCTCCGTTGAAATTTTCTTCACGTTGACAGCTTTTTTGAAAAATATTTTACGTATGAAATTTCACATAAGGAAAAAGGTAAAAAATCAATATTTTGTATTCAGTTTACATCCAGATTTTGCAACAAGAATCATTGTAGTATATAATGTTGCTTGATGTTACATTAAAGGCCAGTTTCACAACCTCCAGTTAACTTAACTGACCGTTAAGTGGTAACCAACCGTGATTGGTTATTTTTACTTAACGACAAATGCGATTGGTCAATTCCGATAAAAAAAATCAGCTCATTAAGTTAACCAAAGATTATGAAACTGGCCCTAAGAATTTAGTAGAGGATAAAGTGTATGATTTTTGAGATAATTTAATTGATAATGTAATATTTTATTTGCAACAGCTTACATATGGAAACATTACAAAATACGATAATTGAAATTTGGTATATATATATGAACTGTTTTTTATATTATAAACTTTATAGGAAAATAAAAGAGGATTATGATAAGAGATACAGTAATATCAGTTTGTGACAAAGTCTTAAAATGATCATTCTACTGCAATCGGCATAGTTTTCTAAGTGGATATAAGAAAAGTGTTGATAAGGACAATAAATATTCCCAAGTAGAAAATTCAGTTTAAAAAGATGTTTATTCGAAGCATTCCTCTTATTGGTTGTCACCTTAATCTGACTTCGCATTCATTATATTATTATGGCTAATTTTATTACTAAAAGCACTAATTAAACGGAAAAGAGATGTTAGTGTGTGCATCATATACAGAAATAATTTTATAAAAATCTTTACTACTTTAAAGGATTAACGTTCTAATTTTAGATGATTTTTAAAATATAGTAACATAACATTATCAACTTTCAAAGTGTGCGATGATATTCATGTTTCAGCAATCGGAGTAAATTTTTTTAAATGTAAATATTACATATTAAGAGTTCACAACTTCACAATTACACTTCATTTTTGCACGAGGAGCCTCACTATATGTATATATGTGTATTGATATACACATGATCACCGTAACAAGTCTTGTAATGCAAAAGTCATCGATGACACTAAAGGCCACTGCGTTTGCACGAAAGAATCATGTGTACAATGTAACTTTTATTCCAAATGGCTTTTTGAACACAGAGTTTAAGAGCAATATGACGATAAGTATCCCATATGGCTAATGTATCTGCGATACACGAATGCGAATTTCCTTAATATTAAAGGAATTTGTGACAGCAGAGCAATATGATGATAAGTATCCCATATGGCTAATGTATCTGCAATACACGAATGCGAATTTCCTTAATATTAAAGGAACTTGTGTGATAGCAGTGTTATTCTTCTTTTATTACAAGTATGTTGTTATGCGGATCCTCATACCTTCAATGGATAGCGATGAGACCAGATTCCAAAAGTTTTTGCAATTTTGCTGCTATATCAGGATTCTTCAAATGACTGTAAAAAAAAAGATTTATTAATCTCCATATTATTAAAGTAAATCATTTTCGTAGGAATATCGTTTCATCACTTTTAGATTTCCAGAACATTCAATAGAAAATAAAATTAAAAAGTTGTTGAAATGAGTGGTTTTGTGAAAACGATTGACTAGTTTTGGGCGAGTCTCAGGTTCGATCGTCGTCCCGACCGTCATTCCATATATGTTTCTCTGTTTCGAAATTGAGATTGAAGAATTGAAAGAATGTGTAAGATGGATTGTAAGACGTCTTGGGAACAATAAATCAATATGTAATATCTCTCTTGAAATAATAGTAAAGATATTCTATCAATAAAAATTTAAAAATGAGTAATTGAAAGAATATTTATACATGTAATGTTAATATATGAGAACATATTACTCACTCTTGTAAAGCTCTTGGGTCACTTTGCATTTGTTCCAAGATCAACCTCATGGCTGGATCTCGCAATATACTCTGGACCTCTGGATCCCCCATTGCTCTCCTTCTAACTTCCTCCGGATTAGAACTGGCGGACATGGCGCAGGAGCGATAGCCCTCTAAGGCCTCGCTGTTCTGCGGATCCAATTCCAGAGCCTTCTGATACGCCGTCAAGGCTTTTCCTTGCTGCTGCATGGCCTGCAGAATTTTTCCTTTCCTAATCCAGCCCTTGATGAACTTGGGATCCAGCTCGACCACCTTCTCGCAATCTTTCAAGCCGAGATCAAATGCCGCTAGTTTGGTATAGCAGGCCGCCCTGTTGCTGTAATACTTGGGATCGTCCGGATTTCTTCGGACTGCCTCCGAATAATGCTTGATGGCCGCGGGATAATCACCGTCTTTGTACTTTTGATTTCCAAGTTCCTTTTCCTCCTCTGCTTTGACCGGGTCGATGTAAGCCTTTCTCTCCTCCTCCTTAATTATTTTGTCTATATCCGAGAGTAAAGTTTTAATCTCCGGCGTTCTGTGCTCAGACATGGACTTTTCATAGTACACCTTAGCCTGCTTCCAATTCTCCATTTTTTTGTAAGCGTGACCAATTCTCGTAAATGCTTTCGCTATCAATTTGAAATCCGCTCTATTTTCCCTACCGACTTCGATGGCCTTCTCACACTGGGCAATACATTTTTCATACTCCTTCTGTTCGAAGTACACCGCCGCTATGTTCAACAAATAAACGATTTCCGTCGAATCCAACTCCACGGCTTTATTGTAATGCTGTAAAGCATCCTCGAAGCACCTCTTCTTGTAAGCGTCGTTGCCGAGTTTCTTCTCCTCTAAAGCTTTCCTTTTTTCAGGCGGAAGGTTGTCCTCTTCCTTCTTCTGGGGTTTTGGTTCTGGTTTGGGTTTCGGCGGTTCCGGCGGATTCATCGGCTCGGTCTCCATTGTTTCCTCCATGTCGGCGCTCATTCCCAACAGCACGCTAAGGGTGGTGAGCACTCTGGTGTCTTGGAGCTTGGTACCCAGACTCTGTGGATTGTTTCGCAGTTCTTGCAGCAATTTGATATATTCTGGATCAGACAAGTACCCTTTCGTTCTAGGATCGTTCGCCAACTTGATGAAGATGTCTGGTGAATTAAATGGATTGGTCGAGGCGGCCGATTTCTGGGCCCTCACCTCGGCCAGACCGCTTCTGAGTTGTGGGTTGCTCGGGTCCAGTTGTAGGCCCTTCTCATAAGCCCGAATAGATTCATCGTATCTACCCAGGTAAGCAAGGGCACTGCCTTTGCGCGAATAACCCTTTCCCCAGTCCGGCTTCAAACTGACCGTCTTCTCGGCATCCTCGAACGCCTGCTGATACTTCTCGGACTTTGCGTATGCCGCTGAGCGGTTACTGTAGAGAACATGATTGCTACCGTCCAAGGCAATCGCGTCCGTGTAGCACTTAATGGCCTCATCGTAGTTGCCCGTTTGTAATGCAGCGTTTCCCTTCTCCTTCAGCGAAGCTACCTGTAAAGCGACACATCCAGAATGTAACGTTTGGTCATGCATGCACTTTACAAGACGCAGAATCTTTTGGATTAATCTGTGAATTAATAAATGCCTATTTCTACCAACGCAGATTAACTTTAATCTCAGTTTAACTTACCCTTTATCTTTCTTTAGTTCTAAAAATTGGAAAAAGATAAAGAGTAAGTTAACTAAGATTAAAGTTAATCTGCATTGGTAGAAATAGGCAAAGTCAGACTGGAATCTTTTGGATTAATCCTAATTATTAAATCGAGTGGATTAGTTCGCTATTTAATTCTTCTAATCTAGCCTTAACGGCGTGTCCTTGCTCCGTATTATTGCGATTGGTTGCGATGAGGAATAACGAGGTCGCGAACTCGGGACGGAGGGAAAGGGGATTCACCAAGAAAAACGATCGGCGACCTTGCGAATTGCGAGGAGGCGTCTCACAAGGAAACGACGAGCACGCCTCGTCGCGCGCGCGTAAATCCACGGCCTCGCAACGTGCCCGCTGCCCGCCGCGATGCTCACCTGATCATCCATCACGCACGCCAGAAATGTTGAGCGTCTACCTCAGGTTACCTCAGGTCCCCGATGACCGTCCGTTCACTCAAGCGAAAGACACGTACGACGATGACTCGTGCAAATTCTCTTGTGTGTGCCACCCAGCACACGCGTGTTTCTCTATGCCGGCGTAGATTTCAGAAAGTTCCAGAAAACGGACGAGCAGCGACCCCACGCTGCTAGCTGTTACTCCCAATACTCCCTGCTCAGTGAACGCGTGGTGTATATGTGGTATATATATATATATATGGTGTGTGTGTGTGTGTGTGTGTCTATACGGCATATGGAATATTTGCGAAGTCACACTGCGTTTTATTTCAATGGAACGAATCATTTTCGATTACTGAATGCTGAAGTGGAAATGTTTTTTCAATATTGACTATATATAGATTTTTCTATATTGATCATTAATATATGAATAATTTATAATTTATAAAAATAATAATTAATAAAAATTTTAATATTCCTCTAAGTGTGAATGATTTACAATTTATTAAATTAATAATTAATAAAAACTTTAATTGTTGCAACATTAAAACACAACATTGAACAAATTATTATCGATATCTTTTTTTTATTTTTAATTTATTATTCTTTTATTTT
>QKQZ01054282.1:0-10026 GCA_003595255.1 Solenopsis fugax | reverse complement strand
TTTATTTTATAAGTGCAAAATTTAATATTTATTGATTTATGATTTTGTAATTATATATGTACATAAATTCTTCAAATTATTAACTAAGTAATAAAATATAAAATTATAAACTACAAGTATGGTTTATTTAAGGTCTCTCGACTATGTCCTGGATACTTTTTACGGTAATTTTGATATAAATCCAATATTTTTGAAAACGAGTTATGATACTAGTACAATTATTTTGAATTTTGTGCCCTATGGGACGCGGGTTAATATTTATTAGTTGGTCCTAAATTTTACAAAGAATAATTATTTATATAAAGTTACAAATTGAGGGAGTCCTGCATAAAAGTTCGAAAATAAGGACCACCCGATGTATACAAATACAACATCTTATGAAAGATCCGTGTTTTACTCTTACTGGTAGAAAATAGGAGAGATAATAGTAAATGTGTGATTTTTACTTCCAAATAATAAACGACCTTTTTCACGTCATATTCAAATACGAATACAAATGATCATTCAGTGCACAATGCTGTTGTCAAAGATAACCGTGATGGATATGATAAAGTGTGGCGTTTAGATTTGTTCTTCGGAGTATCTTTTTGACGTACCATCCTCGGTGTCGATGTGGAAGTGTGCAAGGGGTTACGTTCTTACAACGGGAACGGAAGAATTAAACTGCATTCAATTTATCTTCGGTCGCCGACTCATGCTCTTTCATCGCTGTTCTTTCTTGGTCAAAGCTAATTCGAGAGGATTGAGCCCCGCATGCGGCGCAAGTAGAGAGATTAAAAGTTCACTACACCCGGTTGTATACACGAATCCTTGATCTCTTTAAACGACACTCGCGACGGACGGTTGGACATGCGATTTATACGAGTCTTATATTGAAAGGTAATTATTTATGACGAGCAAGGATATTTGAAACATATTATCGACTTTATTTCAATAGGTCACGGTTCGGCACGAATCACAAATTTGGACCGATTTTGAGCTTGACACTTTCCGTTTATCTTACTACCCCGCGCGCATTTCAAAAACCGATTGACGCTCGGATTTACGTTCGCAAACATCACCTGAGTGCCCCCACGTATCATTTTATCTTTCTTTACAATTCAGCGAACGCGGCCCAGACTGCGCGTGGATTGGTGAAGCAAAGGGGAATGGCGTTAGCTAAAAACTTGCCGAAATGTACAATTCGTGCCAAGCTCTGCAATAAATAATACATGAACAATAATGATATTCAGATCTACAAAGTGCTTCGACTCATTCATGAAAAGAATGTGAGAGGAAGTATTGTACGTATGTAATTTCGCGTGAACTTCACGACGAGTAGGACCCTTGAACCCTTTTATGTATACGCCTACGTCACGTAATTACGTCACGTAATTGTCATTTAGATTTTTTTTTTTTGACAAAGCACGAGTTTCCGGTTACGACTTGTTTGCCACAGTGGAAACAACATTGTGAAATTTACGGCTTTCTTCTCCGTCGACGTAGTTTTAACAAGTACGAAGAAAATAAACGACTTTTACTTGCGATTTTCCTCCTGAACTAAATTTTTCTAAGAATAAAACATAGTAAAAATTTGGAAACAGTACGCCTGTAAATATGTTGAAATGGTTATTATTGAATTGTGATATTCGTACGAATCGTATTAAAATTTTCATGAAGCTTACACAAAGCAAGTTTTTTTTTAAATGCTTTTTATGACTGCTAATATTTTTTTACAATTGAAACGAGCTGGGAAATGTCACGATGACGAAATACTTTTCGCGCAGAGCAGAGGAGCTTCATCGATTCCCAATGTGCGGTCCGTGTGCCAAAACCGCACGACGAGACTGGATCGGAGCAGCCGTGCGTGGGTGACCTCAGATTACGTCACGTCCGTCCCTTGCTGCATTAGCAGACTGCCCACAGCCTTGTCACGCTGTTGAGATAATGGATCCATTCGCATGGATCACGATCCGGGATTGGACGTGCCCGGGACACTGGAAATAAATGCGCGCGTAATGATGCCGACCGTATTATTTCATCGTCGACGCAGAAGAGGGAACGGCTCGTTCCTGGTTCACCTGTCCGTAATCCGAATCGATCGCGTCTGCCATTGCGAAATATCCGTTTCGCAGAGCAGTATATAATAGGGATGATCTATTTAAAGTTCACTAACCTTCGTGCCGCACGATCCCCCGTCGGTTGCCGGTGCAGATCGTTAATCGATACTCACAAATTTGTACACGGGCATTTCGCGTTAGAAGGAACGACTGATGATTTTCAAATCTTTTCGCGATAGTCAAGCAATTAAGCTCTTGTGCGCAGCGCGATACTCGGCGTGACTTGAGATGAAAGTAATTCTTTAGAATTTTCGTAGAAAAATATTACCTCTCAAGAATTCGCGCGATAGATCTACCTTAGATTTACGATGTAAGACGATTTACGAGAGACGAGAACATATTTTACTTTTCTCTGGAAGTAATCGGATTGCTTCTGGAGATTTTTCGAGTGCTTTATCACAAAAGCGCGTTCCTCGCCAGGAGAGCGAGCTCGTAGCGAACAGATACGAGAAGCTGCAGTAGAAGAATGATCCCTCTCTGTAACACGTTTTTCTCTGAGGCGAGCTACAAGAAATAATTTATGAAGCCCTATCAAGATTTGAATTGGCATTCTATATATTAAAGTTATATAAAAGCGGAGAAAATCTTGTTAAAAGGCTTTCTCTCTTAATAAAGTGTCGCTCCAATTTTTGGCACACAACGTCGCGCGTATGCCGAGGGGAATGATGGAAATGACGACAATTTGCAGTAATGCCGTAGACGTCTTGCGTAAATGTGGAACATTTAGCGTCGAATTATATGCAATTTCTCGAGGAAATTGCGGTTGTGTCGTGATTTCGTGATGTTACATGTAAAACGCTAAGTCTATCCTCGCTCTAAAAAAAAAAACTTGTGCGTGTTCAGTTATCTTATTCATAATTTATTATATTTTGTAATCGTTTCTATATTATTGAATTTATATTCCCGCGAAACTTTGAAAATATGCGTGATGCATTGTGTCTATATTACCGAAATAATTAGGAAGCACTTTCGAATCAATTTTTAACAATTTTAACGAATGCCGCAGTTTTTAATGACTGCATACACAAACGCAATGATCGTGACCCGATTTTCTTATTCTGACAATGATCTTATTACCTTGACTAGCAATTACACTCTCTATTATTACCAGGCTGTAGAAATCCTCCAATTAGAGAAGAATAACGCGGCGTTGCCGCAATAACAATTTAGATATTGATCTCGTGCTACGTAACACGGTGTTCGATATATTAAGTAACTTCATTCATATTTATATTTAACATTGTAAATTTATATTACAATAATTAATATTAATATATAATTTATCAATATATCATCTTTTTTATACGTACCTGATCTGTGCTTGGTCCAGCAGCATTTGATATTCTGTAAAAGACGTAACTATACCGAAACGAAATTCGTTGCACACGTGTTTAATGGTAAATCAATACAATGCAAATGTTCTGGGAACGTTGCCCCCATTTCGTTTCAAATGTCGATTTATTTTTCATTTTATTTAATAATAAATTGTCTACAATTTGTCCTAAGTTAGTACGTCTTAGAGTTCTCGTGGGGGGCTCGCGAGAAAGCATAGATCAATCAATCAAACTGGGTATGGAGGTGAACAACGAGCATTCGCGAAAGTGACAACGAAACGGTTCAACGCACCGTGTACAAGTCCGACGGCGGATTACAGTCGAGAATAAGCGGAAGTGAAGATACAGACGATACAGAAGAACGTTACATGCGTGTGTAGAAGCGATTCGATGTCAGTGGCGTGAGAAGGCTAATGATTACGAGTGTGAAAGTACATTCCGATGACTCAACAAAGAAACGAATTAATATTAAAAATGAGAGAATAAAGGAAAAAGGAAGTAAAAATATCTGCTCTGTCTCCTTTCCTCGAATTCAATTTGGCGCAACAAATATCGTTACAATAGCAATTGTGCCGGTGTACGATGATGAGAACCGTGCTTGGAACTGCGACGATCTTCGCCAAGTTTCGACGAGAGCGCATAGATCTGCTACGCGATTGCGAAAGGGGAAATATTCGATAACGTTATGTATTGCAAAAAATATCATATGTAAGATTTCAAATAAGCCAAAAAGCGCGTATGGATGGTCGCAGATCCAAGCAGAACGTAGTACCCGAGAGCCATTGAATTCGACTCGAACATGTCTTTCGCGTCGACCGAAGGGAATGACATTCGACCGATATCTCGAATAGTACGACACTAGCATGTATATTTCACGTCAAATTATCATCTCTCACGCATTATTCGGCGCGAATGCTATACCTCGAAGCAGCATCGTCGCTATTGCGCTTCTTTGTAATTTAAATACACCGAAGACTCGAATATTTGTTATTACAAACGCGTTATTTTCAAATTTCAAGGTTTCGCGAGACTCCGATCAAAATGCGTTCGTGATTTAACGATAAGATCGCAAGCAATCAATTTTCTACAATAAATTTTTCATACGATTATCTAATGGAATATTACGGATTATCATCACGTTCTTCGCCTCTCATACATATTATATAATAGCTACAGCTTTAGCAATTTATGTATCTTTGCAATATATAGCTATCTACAGTTTGTACACGAACTCATTAGTAAGCGAAATAAGCGTACGTTTCTGGCCGCGTGACGAGTGAAGATGCACACGGCTGATTCGCGATGCCAAAAATCGCCGACTCTCCAAAATCGCGAACGTCCTGCTTCGAGGGCTCACGAATTTCGCTCGAGCAATTTCGGGCAATAAGCATACCCGAAACCGCGACTGGCTTTCAGGTACATATATAACGAACGAAACGCTTAATTAATTAATTAATTAATCCACGAATCACGGCGGTCGCTCGCGGCCACGCGCGAGTTACATGCGTGTGCGGCAGCGCAGCGAAGATATAACGACGAGTATCGCGAACGCAAAAGGTGCGCGATGACGATGACAAACGTAAATCCACACGAATCGCGAAGAAGGAACTCAGGACGAACGGAACCGTCGTGACGAGTGATAAAGTTTTACAAACAGATTCACGATTCAACCATATTATCCATAAATATGCCGTTTCAAGCGAAATTGCCATTTCTCTTATTTTTCTTTTCCTCTCTCTCTCTCTCTCTCTTTCTCTCTCAGACACACACATACAATGCTTTCTCTCACAACCTCATGATCTCCCTCATATTTCGGATACTCTTCAAAGATATTAGTTTTATCGTATGAACCTTCCACGCTGTATGATGGGTTCATATATAACGCCGAGAATCGTTCAATTTTCTCTTTTATTTCCTCACTATTTTTTCAATCTCTCTCTCTCTCACACACACACACACTCTCTCTCTCTCTCTCTCTCTCTCTCTCACACACACACATTCATTTTTATCTCTTTATTTGTCTTCGTCTCTCTCATTCTCGCACATTATCGCATTCACACTGCGTGACCTCTTGAGATCGTTGTATCTAACTATGATATATCTACACGTTACTTATACATCTACAAGTCAGTTGGTTAGATCACCTTCTCTCGCGTACATGATTCTTCCTTTTGCCGCATCCATCCAGAAGGGGGAGAGGGTGTCTCTCGTGTATAATGTATAATTACGAAGCGTGTATTATAATCACGTTATCAAAAACGTTTCCCCAACGTCTACGGTGAACGTTAAGTCGACGGAGATCTGTTCTCTTACATCCCCAACATTACATACATCTCATGCATCCAAATACGTTTACCGCTACGTAACATATTAACGATTTTACGCGATTGACGATAAAAATTGGTACCATTCTGCCGACGCGAGTCCTTCAGCACCTCCTCCCCCGTCCTTCCACGTACTATCTCACATCGCAGTAAACTCCCGCGCGGATATAATAATTAATTAATGAATACTCGCCGCATTCGTCGCTCTCGTTGATTAATACGCTACACGCTACGTCGTTTACGATTTACAATATCAATTAATTATCAAATTATTAATTCAACCATTAGAATTACTTTAGAATATTGGTACTCTTTCGTGTCACCTCCGTTATTTCTTAACTTTTATCGTACTCCTTTTTTTGTTCATTTTGTTATCTTTGCGTGATCGTGTATGTTACATTATGCTCTCTGCCTTGCCTTAAAGGGATGCTGGCGTCGTCAGTTTTTTCCAATCGAACGCGTCTTACACACATACGATTTACATACATACATACGACTTACGAAACATCAACAGATCTCTACGTACTATTACATCGAGATTTCACATACATGTACACAAATTCAGCAAACATTATATTCTCTTAAATTAGGCTTCTAAACTTAATTCTAACTTTTAACATTATTTATTTATTAATTTTATATCTGGCTCTGCCTTTGTTTCGCGCATATAACATGCATAACTTTATCATAAAGTTTCGATGAATTGACAGCTTCGATCAACATTTTGAAGTAAAAATCGATAAGAAAATCTACAATGTTTTCATTTCTTCCTATTTTTTTGCAAAAAAAATAGACCAGAGCCATACACATTAGCATGTATATTTTAATTGTGTAAAAGAAATTATTATTCTGTAAAACCAGTATGAAATATAAATTGTTTAAGAATGGTATTTTTGTCGATAAAAGAGACGACGCCAGCATCGCCTTAATAGCTGCATTTGCTCACGTATAAAATCGGATATATACCGAGCAAAGAAGCGCGAACAAACGCGAGAGAAGTAAACAACTTGCTTCAATGAGTGCGAATGGCGTCGCCAGCACTCGTAATACCGTGTTCGCGATCATTGAAATAAATTCATTTGTGTTCGTTCGCGCTCGTTTGCTCGGTCCAGATCCGGCTTTAGTCTACTTTCGTTCACACTCCATTCACTCGTCCACGTCATTCTCGCACGTTCTTTTCTCGCCAGATGTCAAGCCAGATCCAGACCGAACAGATCGGCGATCTGGCCAAACATGAATGAACAACTTCGGTGAACGGTAATCGCGAATATTAATAACGGCGCTAATCGAAACAAGCTGTTCATTCGCGTTTGTACGCGCTCGTTCGCTCGGCCTGAATTCGGCTTGGTACGCACGCATGCATGCACATTTTAACGAAATTGTACAGAGCGCTTCGGTGGCGTCCACGCCGCTCCTTCTTACTCGTCTTCTTCTTTTTTTCCCCTCGCCGTTACGGTTCGTCGAAGTATAGTTGAATCGTGAGTAGTAGGCTTGCTAATATTTATAATAAATATGTATAATACGTACGTATATATAAATAAGTGTTTGTACTATAAAGAAAGTAAAACGCCGGGAGCCGCGGGCCGGGCCGATCTCACGTGGGGGCGTCTTTACGGTCGCACGTGTAGAGAAAATTAGAAAAAAAGGGTAAGAGGAACGAGCGCGCCGCCGGTTTATACCCCCTCGCTCAGGGGGTACACGTTCTCTCGCGTTAGGTCGCGCAGCTCGACACTGATTAGCCCGTAGTTTCGCCCGAGCGAACCCCCCGCGATCGGCGATCACCGGCCCCCGATCTCACGTGATTCAAGATGATCCGATGCGTTTGGTGAGAATTAGGTGGGTCTCGAAGAACGCGTCTCTTGTATTATGTGTGCTTCGTCTGTGTGTTCCATGTCTGTCGCTTGTATATATTTATGTCGGGTGTACGTATTTATGTATGTTTGTCATATGTGTGTGTGTGTGTGTGTGTACGTGTGTACGTGTGTATGTAACGTGTTTTGTAACTCCTTCGTCTCTCTAATTATACGAATTTCGGCTTGTTCGACGCGTGTATGCACGCATGCACCTCTCTTCCGGCGATGATGGTCGTCTCTATTGATCGTCCTTCTCCACTTAATTAATACTCTAGTTTTACTTATTTAATTAACGTCAACGCTTCGTACGAAATGAATCGAACGCACCATCGAACCCCGTTTTCATTGGCAGTTGAAAGATTTTTTTCCGAATGATTTTCATTGTTTTTTTTTTTTTCCCTAAGAGTCCGATCGACATCGTTCGTAGAACGTCGATATGCGTGATACTCGCGTCGCTAATCTAATTCGAGAAGGATGACCGAAGGTGGACTCCGGATAGGTAAACTAGCATGTCGCTAACACGGTGAACGCGTGCACACAATCGCCGTGTTATATTGGCCGAAGGCGCGTAGATTCGAAGAACGTTATTCTTATTCTCGTTTTTACGTTGCTTAAGAAAAATTATTGTGCCGATAATATGTTGGGTCGCTAGCGAAACCCTAAACAGGCAGTGCAGTATGAGTGAGTCCTTAAGCAATCTCGAGGCAAGCTTCGGCCTAATATCACGTTTCGAGTCCATTGCTCTTCGATATATTTACTTTGTGTGTGTGTGTGTGTTTGTTGTCTGTGTTTATGTGTATGTATGTATGTATGTGTATGTATATGTCCACATGTGAGTGTGTGGTAATTCTTCGATTATCTTACTTTTTTTGTTTTTCTTTCGTTTTTAATTATTACTTACAGCGTACGATTAAATTTAATCTTATATTTAAAAGGTATACGCGGAGCATGTACAGTGGTACAGTTTCTTTGGAGTATCATGCCGACGTAACTATCCCATTCTTTTGCTTTCTTGTCTTCCGTTCCAATCATCATCTTTCGTTCCCGATCGCGATACCGGACGATCCCGCTGTATTGAGCCAATCGGGAGTGTCTCTTTTCCTTCTGCGCACTTCGTACCTCTAAGGACAGTTCCACTGAGTTTTTTTTTTTTAAAAAAGAGCGTTTTCCCCCTGTTCGTCCCCCGTGAATTCTTCCGTATGTTCCTCTACATTATTATATATAGTAACGTTAAAAATCACGGTTCTCTAAACCGGACATAGGCGTGGTTGGTGTACGCGGGATATGACCAATAATAATCAGATTCGAACGTTTTCGTTTACGCACTTCGNACGCACTTCGTTTCTATTATCGTATTACCAGCGCGATCGGCGTCGCTGGGTTAGCCCCCCTCCCCCCTCCCCCCAAGTAAATGATATCGAGATTGTTTCCCCCGTAGGATACTCGACGGTCCTCTTAATCGGTAAAACGGGCGAAACTCCGAAAGATTATCGTCTTAACGTACGGTTCTACTACGTCGCTCCCGTCTCGTGGTCGTGCGAAACTTATGTATCCTGAGCTGATGCTTATAACAGCCTTCTTTTGTAGATGGATGTCCAGCTACTAGAATTGACTTAAACTCCTCTAAATGCGGAATCACGTGTGATAATGATCCTCGTTGTGCTGCGGTAGTTGGTCTTCGGTGATGATCACGTTGTCGTCGCCGTGTTGTAACGCGCGATTTTTTTCTACGGTAGTCAAAAGCCAGTACCAAAATCTAATCACGAGCTAGCTTTCTTCAAAATTTCTCTCAGCTTCTCTTCTTTTAAGAATTACTTTCGCTTCTCACATTATTTAGCTCTGTATTTAAGTCTGCAATCATTGAAATCGTTTCAATTCGATTGTAAGACTCACGATGCAGCGGCATCGTTGGTCTATCATCAAGATCTCCCTCAAGTTCTTCTCGATCTTGGTCAACACGCGCTTTCCAAGTGCGCGCTTTGTCGTCTTCTCGCCTGTCTCTGCCGAAACTGATGGAATTCCGCCTTCATTGCCTGTACTCGGGCCTCTATGTTCTCTCTGCTGTACCTCGGCGCCTTCTGATGTACCGTGTGCACTTGATGAATGTGGGGAACGTGGATCGTGTGGATCTGATGCATCGGTGGTCTCTCTTCCCGTGTAGGCGTCGAGGCCGACGTGGGTGTCGGCGTGCACGACACCGGATCGAACTCGTAATGGCCGTCGACGCTGCCGGCGTCCACGGCGTTTTGTATGTGCGTGTGCCCCACCTTGGCCTGATCCTGAAGCTCGAGCCAGCGGCCGACTAACGGCGGCGGGGGTGGCCTGTAAGGCGGTGGCCTCCATTCGGCGACCGTACTACCGCTTCTTGAGCTCTGGTTCTGCTGCGAAGTATTCTTGCTACCGAAACCCGAGCTGC